>NNCF01126895.1:167323-183291 GCA_002313205.1 Laupala kohalensis
CGGACTTAGGAATCGAGGCGGGTGGTGCAGTGGATAGCACACCTGGGGTCAGAGCAGATTCCCGGGTTCGAGTCCCGGTCCGTCGCAATGTTCACCTCATTATTGACGTTGCAAACGCTCCTCCACGAGTAGATACTCGGAAGATGTGAGTAAAAATATGCGTGAAGTTGAATTACACCTCCACAATGTAATATTTCACGAACTTATAAAAAACCATTGTTGGTATTTCACACAAATCCGGAAAAGATAACTTTGAAATGCAAACAACCGCTTTAAATCAAGTCAACTATTAAGAGGAAAAATATATTGCGATATATTTTTGTACAAGATCGAAACTTTTTTATTCCTTAAACATCTATTCAAATAATTTGTCCATGAATTGGCTTGTTTTGAATTCGTAAATCTCTGAATACTTACTTCCATGGGCTTAGCTAGGCATGGGCAGGGGAGGGGGTAGCCTTGCCCCCCCCCCAGATTGGTAAAAATAATAGTTTTGTTTGACTGGTTATTATTGTTTGAAAATGAGCATCAAAATTCCACAATCATCAAAAACATCAAAATCCAAGTGAATTTTGCAGTACCTTTGTGGAGATATTATTTTTATAGTTATATGCATTTACATATGCATATTGGTACATAACTACATATTTATTTATTGGTTTTAGCCCCACCCCACTCCAAACGAAATCCTAATTACACCCATATATATTGAAGGTTGACAAGTATAAAAAATTATACGAGGTTTACCAACCTAAATGAAACACTCTTATAACCCTTTCAGAAAAAATATATATTTACTGTCAAGTAAGGTGTGGAGTTTGACGATTGAGGATGTGTTAATATCCTGAAAAAGATATCAGAATGACCATTCGTGGGCCTCATTCTTCGGCAGGAACGATTCAATCAAGAGGCGAATCTGACAGGAATAACCGAGTTCGTCGACGAAAATAAAAACAAAACTCCTTGAGACGAGAGCGGGTCTTCCAAGTCTGGGGAACACCCAACAAAAACGGAATTGATTAGGCAAAATGTTCACAAAAATCTTTCACGTGTAACGGAGATCCATGAGTCCATATTTTCTGAAACACGTGATTGTAGATCTAAAACAATTAATTTAAGAGTTAATCACAATTTTGAAACAAATTAATCCGCTGTACATTGTTTCCTAAAATGTGTATCGACGTATAGAAAAACTACACGAGATGTGTCAAACATCTTCATAAAAATTATTAATCATTTCATAGAAAATCAACAAGTGAACATAAATTTGCAGTAATCTAAGTGTTATAAAATGAAGCTTCACTGAAAATCCTCGTAATTTTAGATTTTCCAAGATTTTCAAGAGATTTTAGAACACGTATAATAATAATAAACTTTATTGCAAAAAAAAAGCAGTTGCAAACTGCATATGACCACGTGGGGGGGGGGGACAATAAACTAAGTTACTCTCCAGAAACTAGCAAGGGACCATCCCATCAATTCCTATCAAGGTCCTAAGGGCTGCAATGGCGGTTTTGACACTTATAAAAGTTTGAAAAATAAAATACGTACTCTTATCCATTTATTAATCCAAAACGAATCGTAGATATAGTGTGCAATCAAAATTCGAGATAAATAATAACAAAAGTTTTAAATGACATTCCATCCAAACGTAGAACATTGATGACTAGTGTGCTCACTTTGTTTTACTGAAAGTAAACTGGTAGAATTATGTACAAGTCAGTCTTAGGAAATTCTTTATGTGACATCTAATCAGATTCCCTGCGAGTTGTAAAGAGAATATGATTCAAATGTCTTCTTCGTCGAGACGCTTGACAGTCAGCATGCGATTGTGACCGTCCAGCCTGCAACAACACGGTTCGTTGTCTACCGCCGCATCGAAGTCTCCGGTCGCAGCTGCCCTTCAAGGACTCCTAACGGCGCGGCGCGTTAACCGGTTTTCATTTAGCAGTCGCGTGACGAATGGCAATGCAGCGCTCTGAATCAGACGCCGATAGTTTACGTCACAGGAGGACGAGAGCGTGGTACATCTTCAGGTATCCAGTCCTTCGGAGGAACTAGGGCTGATAAGGTGTGGTGACTCGGTATAAAATTCTTCCACAAAGTAAAACAGTGGTTCAAAAGTACTTTTTACTTATTCACAAATACGGATATTCTTGCGTTTAGCCCAAGTAAAACAATTTACTTGTTATGCCGACGTTTCGATGTATTTGATTTCTTCAGGGCTAACAATTGTTTGTTCATATCATCCCATATCAATCTGAAACCTTTAACTTGACATAAACGCAAGAATCTCCTAATTTGTGCAATATGAAGGCTGAAAATATGATCTACGNTAAACGCAAGAATCTCCTAATTTGTGCAATATGAAGGCTGAAAATATGATCTACGATTCCTATTCATGAATACTAAGAAATTACGTCAAAATATGTTTTTCCTTCTTCTTTTTTGTTCTAGTGTATTTGTCATTAAGGACCCTTTTCACTCGGGGGATGGGGGTAAAAATTGTTAGTGCGAAGGGAAAAAGAATTCTTATGTGCACAAATATATAGGTTAAATGAAAGCATCGAGATAAAACGGTTATCAATGGAAAATTATCCGCATCAAAAATTCTACAGCACTGTGTGATATGTGAACGATACGTGAACATTACACTTTTTTTTAAAGATACGATAAACGCAAGAGTAACGTGAGCATCGCAGCGTAATGCCTGTTTTTCCATTTTATAACAATATGCCTTCCATACAACATTTTTAATTCGACTACATTACATCGAATTTAGTGTTCTAATGGTAAATTCTATCTCATGCAACACTTACAACGTCACAGTCTCTTTATTAGTCCACTAAAAATTTATGTGTAGGACAAATCAGCGGAAACGTTTTCGATAGTGTAATAATGAATGCTTGAAGCAGATGCAACGGTAGGAAAATGCGTTGATCCAATTCATGGGCCGGAAGCAACTTAATTATGTTGCATAATTTTTTTCCAGGATATTTTAGAGAATGTCATAAACCATTTTCTTGAACGAGGAGTTACGAAGATATAAACAACAACAAAAAACGCAGTGAATATTCATAATTCAAAGCGTGCAAAGAATGTGGATTTAAAAGAACACACGGTTGCTTAATTTTTGATTGCTAAAACGAATGTAAAAAGGGTATAAAGATGGTAAAATTCATTTTTACTACATCTTTTTGGACATTATCCATCGTCTTTACCTGTCGTGAAGATATAAACGGGTAAAGACGGTAGATAATGTCCAAAAGTATTGTAGTAAAAATGAAAATATAACACCGTCAAGAATTTCATACATAGAAGAAATGGTAAAAGTGTTCAACACAAATATATTTTTTACTCGTGACGCTGGAACCTCATCACCAACACAACCAGCGATTAAAAAATGTACCGAAAAGGCGTTGGACACCTTAAAACACCTTCAATGCTCGTGGAAGTTAAGGGATATATTTCAAGAGTCAATGAGATGGTGGGGTTCGGCAAACGGCCGAAGCGTACCACAACATTAGTACTCCTCGCAATCTACCCCGCAGACACCGAGCTCAGTCTCTCCACCACCCACACCCGCAAATTTTTTTAAAAATAAATTATCATGAGAGATCATCATCTAAATTAAATATTGCTAATCTAATATTTAATCAACAATGTTGATTAAAAAATTGAACTTTAAGAACTTGTTACCATCAATTTTTGACAATACTGGACAAATATTGAAATAAATAAATTTCTGGTTACGGGACTGTTATACAAAAAAGAAATTCACTTTCTTTGAAAAATAGTGCGTCTTCGCTTCCACGGTCCCGCTGAGTGGTAGAGCATGGGTTCAAACCCTGCTCCGCCGAACTAGGTGAGATTTTCAGCTGGGGTTTCCCTCACCTACTCCAGACAAATGTCGGTTCGGTACCATAAGTTCCCCGACAACCCAACACTTCTCCTTCCCAATTCCCTTACCCAAGTCCAACGGTTAGGTGGAAGAGCAGACCTCATTGCCTAAACCTCGCCAAAAGGCATAAAATAAATTAAAATAAACATTTTTAAGTGATTTGTAAAACGAAACTCGCGATATTTTGAAAGGGAAAATTATTTACTTTTAAACTCGCAATTTTAAGAAACTGCAAATATCATGAAGTTCTCCATGCTCCTATTCATCGCCGATTGACGGACTCGTCATTCAATCGCGTCTGCGACTGGAAACGGCAACTGGATCGCAACCGGTTCGCGGGATGCACTAAAGGACAAGGCTTCGCAGACCGAGGCGCTGTGTCGCTGGTCGTACGTGCATCGGATGGAGGATGAAGCCGTCGTCTCGTCGCTGCTTCCAGACGACTCGCTTCGAGTAAATTAACGCACGTGTAACATCACGTCTTCACACCTCGCTACACGCGCTTCATAGACTTCGAAAACACGGTCGCTTTCATTGCAGGAGGAGGAGTTTTGAAACTACTGGACTCACAACACGAATCAGATGACTTCACGGTAGATGTACATTGCCTCAGGATGGCTCCAGAAGATGCCAGACTATATACCAACGTCTTGTTTCTATAAATATTTGTGTATATGCCTTTTTCTCCCTTCTTTATGGACCGATGATAATGCCTAAAATGAGGTATCATTACAAGATGATCATCTACTTGGAAAGAGTCGTTACATTTAATCCAAGCAGTATTTAACCCCACCCGTGGTTCAGGTGGTAGTGTTGTCGCTCATCGCCGAGTCATCCAGGGTTCGATTCCCGATGGGGCCACAAAAACGTTTAGCTTTTCACATTAATGTCACCAGTTCATATAGCTGTGACTATTGAAAAGCAAACCTTCCTTTCTCTATCCAGCTCCTCCTAGTATCAATAACTCCAACTATTACTAAAAACTCGTACTAACCCCTCCACGTGGGTCAAGTTGTTGGTACAGCCAGCTAAGCGGCTCACCTACTAATGATAACCCCTAATTCTAATCGCTCCATGTAGATAAGCTTCAATAGCTATATTTCCCATTTACAAATACAAAAATATAAAAAAATGTAGTATTTTTGTCGAGGAAAAGTCAAAATTCACACAGTCCCACATCAGGTTCCGAAGGTTCCCCAGGGAACCTCCACAATTACTTGGCCTCGGCACTAGGGTGAGGAGATGCGACCAGCATCTCGCTCCGGTCTGTTTGACCTCAGGATAGACCCGGTACTCATTTTACATCAGACTGAATAGATCTTCTTCTCAAGGCATACACGATGATGAGACATAGGTTTTCCTTCCAACCAATATGTGACGATGCAATGACGACAAGTCTTCGACAAGGACGAACAAGAACTAGAAAATGGCAAACGAGCTACACAAGAATAAAAAGTTGTCTATGTATCAAAAGAAGATGCAGTAGCTGTGTTGTAACTGCGACATTAACTTTCGTATTGGATTCAAATAAATAACACTACGAGAAGCAAATCTCCTACAATTCCTTCGCTACATTCCCCCAAAAAAACATTTAGAATGGTTTAACGGTATTTCTTCTTATAAGGAAGGTGAAGGATAAGATTTTTTATTTCTAGATACTTTTGCCGGCAGCGGAAAATTATTACATTTTTTCTTTCCAATTAAAACAGAGTGTGCAAAGAAAGTATTGGAATCGCACGAAAGAAAATTGAGATCTCTTAGGAAATTTAGGAATTTGCTCCAGGAGAGAGTATTTTCAAATTTTGACGCTGATGCCCCGTGTCATGTGAGTCTGTATATTAAGAATTTTGTTCCCCGATTACACACAAACAAATTAATGCATCCAAACCAAACATGAGAATTGTCTTTGAATGCTTTGGGAATAGAGGCCTATTTCTGGACAACTCGTTCCGATTTTATTTACACACAGTACCCCACTTCCGGTATCTTCAAACATTTTTTTAAAAAAACATGAATAGAAACATTTGTGTTGAGCAAGAAATTCTGCGTACAGATTGCTTAACGCCATTTCTGTACGTCACACCATATTTGAGATACAGTAAAGAAGCTTTACGCAACATAGAGTTATCTTGGAAGAGCTTGGTTCAGATCAGCCTATGAGGCAACTGCTGAGAGTTCGGGGAGGAAGATGTTAATCTAGAAAAACCCTTGTTCAATACGCACGTGTGAAGGTAACATAATACTCTGTAAAGTTATGAGGATAAATATTTGTACACAAATTGGTCTGTTTAATATGTCATCGTGATAGATAATTTCAGTCTGTTTACCGACAGCGGAGGTGGTGTAGTGGTAGCGTCTCCGCTTTCGTGATTGCGCTGAGCGGGAGAGTGTGGGTTCAAACCCTGCTCGGCCGAACTAGGTGATGCTTTCGGCTGGGGTTTCCCTCACCTGACAAATGTCGGTTCGATATCATAAGTTCCCCGGTAACCCAACATCTCTCCTTCCCAATTCCCTTTCCCAAGTCCAGCGGTTAAGTAGAAGAGCAAGGCGTCACGGCCTAAACCTCGCCAAAAGGCACTAAATAAATAAATAGTAAATATTTTTATCTCTAATCTATAAATTGTTTTATTTCATTTTTCAATGTAATCTGTTTTTGTTGTAAGACATATAATTGGGACGTTGGGTGGGGCACACTCCAGATTTGTTTTTATTCTGCGTAAGTTATTTATGTTCACACGTAATGTTAATTTAGAGTGGGGGTTTACACTTTCCAATCGAAGGAAGTTCGCGCGTCTTTGTGCTTTCTTTAAAGCCTACATGGGAGAACCTGCATGGAAATCAGTGAACGCTAGGCTCCACCAACCGAACTACATTAGGAAACACAAAACAGACATTGGAAAATTCTCCTTTGTGAATACAACCAATGAAGACTGAAAAAACTTACCTGTAGCAACACTTACGAACTTACCAAAAAGAGTAAAATGTTTCCGCAGCCGTCTTCTTGCTTCTTCGAAATAGGAGCACATGTGAAGTGCAGTGAAGTGATGTGAAGTGTGCGTAACTGTTCACAGCAATTCTGTTTCGGCGTTATTTGTATAGTTATTAATTTTTTAAATTATATTATAGCAATTATTTTTACACTAAGGTTATAGGAGGAGTAATGGTATATGTGTGTATATTGAAACGTGCTTGTACGTATTAGTGTGTGTGTCTGAATGTGTTTGTAAGTGAAAATTTGAATATACACACATATGGATCTAATTTAATTTTTTAATTTCATAGGTGTATTATCCTTCTCGTTTATTGTGTACCAATTTTCTAAGCATTTTATTCCGTTCGTGTGCATTTAATTTTCATTTGGGCGAAGATTTTTTTTAAATTTCACATCATTGTATTAAGTATATTCTTATTATATCTATTATGTTTTCCATCTACCACCGAGCATTGCTCACTTGCATATTAATAAATTATTATTATTATTATTATTACTTCTCGTCATTAATTGAATAGAACTACATCTTTAGTTTTTCTTATCTATGTTTACCTCTTCCGAAACACTATTTCACTATTGTCTTCATCCTCAATGTGTTTCTCATCCTTCGTGCGTCAGTCGTGCCGAGCGCGTTGTGGCGTGTCGGGAGATACGAGATCTGTATCACTCCGATCTCTGCTGCCCACCAGCGCTCGCAGTGGCCTCTGCTGTAAATAAACGAAGAAACCAGCGGCTCCCCAGCGATTCCGGTGTTTAGCTACTTGAGAGAAAACTCGCTTCGGGCTTGATCTTGGTTCATTCTCCAAACCATATCACAACTATTTACTGACATGCACCGTCGTAAAAATTGTCCTGGATTGAGAAAATAAATATGTTTTTTCGTTTAATTCAACTACTGTCTGCGTAATTATTACAATAAAGTATAAAATTATCCTCGCAAATAATACTAATATACTCAATACGTTGAAGCAATTTTATGTATTCGAAATCTTGGATGGAATGTAAATGAAAAAAGCTAATGGAAACCACACTATTATACTTAACATACCATCACTTGCAAATATTACCAAATTGATGCAGTATGTATCCCAGAACAACAAATGAAACTGCCATAATACGGAAATATTTCATTTCTAATAACATCACAAAAGGGAGGAGACTTTCTTCTATTCCCTTCCAGTTATCTTACTGTCAGGTTCCTCCACTCATCTTACTGTACATTGTATAAATGGTTTGCATAAAAACATGGTTTAATACAGCATATTCTAGTCTATTCGTTTGCTAGAAATACAGACAGGATCCCTTGTGACTTATGGATGAAATTCAGCTCCTCTGTAGACATGGAGTCACGTCCCTGCCAGTGTCGTTAGTTTGGTTCATTAAAAAAAAGCGGATAAAAACAGTATAACTTAACTGTGGTATCGTCTCCCGAGGGATAACCCTTGGCCAAGGAAACCGACGGACTGAGACTCTCAGAAGTCCTTCTCACCGACGGAACCAGATGGAATGAATGTTGGTAAATTTAGTCCCGTTGATTCTCATGAGCTATTCCAAGAAATTTTAAAACATGACTTTCGTGTAATAATCAATGTTTTCTTTACACCTGTGCGTTCCAACGGAGTTGCACCCATTTGCACCCAGAAACAGTTTAACCATTTACACCTATCTACCTGCGCGGCGGAGGGTCATGCTCTGGTGATGTAGGTGGTAGTCCGCACGGTTGGACAAGGAATACGGGAACGCTTATAGGTCATCGTCGCCGTCAACGTGTGGCCATCCCACACTTAATATTATGAAATATACGAGTTATTTCTCCAGACTTGCAACGCCATGTTTATATTTCCTAGATAAGTTCAAATGGATGTAAGTTAAACTGTGGCCGGGTGCAAATGTGCCGGTTCCGTTTCAACGAACTGATTCAGATTCTGTTTAGTTGTCAGGGTGTTCAACACCTGAGTGAGTAAAAAGTAAAACAACAAATCAAAATTATTACAACACAAAAAAGAGCTCATTCCCGGACGAAACATTCCAGAAAGCGCTGATAAACAATATGGCAGAGAAGAGCGACGTAGATAGATCACGGGGGTGGGGTGGGGGGTGTCGTGACTTGGAGCGCTGGCTCCGACAGACGCCTCTGCTCAGCGGTGCGGCGGCGTCCAGCTTTTGAAGTCGCGACCTCTGCTTATGTAAGGTGCTGACCGCCATCTTTTATTAGGGAGGAAGGGAATCCCCGTGGAATGGCGAGTAACACGAGGAATGAAAGATGGGAGAGAACTGATAGTGGATAATTATACAAACGAAAAGAAAAAGGAGATGGAGAAGACTTTCTCCAAGTACAGAAAGAGAGAGAGAGAGAGAGAAAAGAAAAATGAGAGGGAGTAAACAGAAATACTAAACTGTGCCGCATGTGTACCACATGAAACATTATCAAATATTTGCAATCGTGTCCGAAAGAAGCGAGAACATTTGGTGGCCAAACGACACCAATATGTTGTGCTTTGGATAAGCAAATAACTGAAAAAATGCGACAGCAAAAGTGTAGCAATATTCTCTGCATCAACTTCGCTGAGTTAGAGTGTGGGTTCGAACCCTGCTCGGCCGAACTAGGTGAGGCAGGGGTTTCCCTCACCTACTCCAGTGGTCGGTTCGGCACCCCAACATCTCTTCCTCCCAATTCCCACTTCCAAGTTAAATGGAGCAGGCCTCGCGGTCTGGGTAATAAATAAAAATAAAAATTCCAATTATAGTTAGGAAATTTAAGTATCAATATGTATAATCCGTGAAGCGTGACGTGTATGACGTTGCTTGTCTTCGCCACCAGAGCGCGTCAAGATTCGATCCACGAAATTCCCTTTCATGCTCGCATTGCTTTCCGTAAATACTCCGTCTCCTCTTGTCGGGCACGAGCTCCAGCAGATGGAGATGAGCAGAGGAGGGGAAGCGAGTGTGATCGGCGGCGGCGGCGCCGCGGGCGACGGCGGGCGAGAAAGGGCGTCACGGACCAGCGCGAAAACAAATCAAGCGTCGGCGCCCCATGCTCCTCTTCGCCACCTCTTCCTCACCGCCGACACCAGTTCGTAATCGTGGCTTAAGCCATTGCATCCACCGTCGCCTCTGCCAGAACCACAGAGCGAAACCAATTCTTTCAACCACGTCCCACAGTCACGTTTATGTCAAATTGTTTATCAGCACATTCCAGAATATTCGAGAAATACAGTGGTTCTTCTGCGAATAAAAACTGACTTAGATCTTGAATTGAGAAACTTCATATGAAAATGTTCTCACATCAAAATTTTGGATGCTCTCATTAGATAAAAACCATGATATACTTGATATTATTCCTTTGATTCTTCGCGTGTCACGATAACATTAGTAAAAATATGTCACGAGGGTTATATAATTCGATAACCAATCAGTGGTATCACTATAGGATAAAACAGCATCAGTAGAAAAAATAATTGGTACCGAGTTGACTATACTTATTTGCAGTATCAAGAGGAACAGATCTCCCTATACAACCACTGTCCATATCAATTACTGTTCGTGTCAATAACAATTCGATACCTGAATGATTTTTTGCTTGCACACATTCTTCATCGACTTAGTGTAACAAAAAAAAAAGTCACGAGAAAAGATGGCCCATTTTATGGCAATTGTAGCATTTATCGGTTTGTCTTGGTATTAGATTATACGTTGGTTCACCAAAACTTAACGCTGTAGGAATATGTCACAATAATTAAGATCAGATTATTATGTGCTCGAAGAGATTTAAAGGGTTATTTTTTCTTCTTCTTAGAACGTTATGTTTGGAAAATATATGTTGTTTCTTGTCGCATAACTTCCATTTTTAGCAACCCGTCCCTATCCTCCGAGACATTGACCTACAGTCGCTATATCTCCCCTCCTCCCCACCTCCCGTCCCGCAGCATCCTCTGCTCCACGTCCCCAACATCTCGTTGCTCGATCATTCGCCATTATGCTCGCGACAAAAAACTGTCGACTGCGTCCATCGGATGAAGACCGAGGAGTGTTCACGACGAAAACATAAATGTCGGCGATGACATGCGATTACGCCACAGGCAGGATGACACGCGCTCCATACGCCAGCGAACAAAAAACTGGGGCAATCACTTTTTTGAATGACATACAAAGTTGTTAGTTATTAGAATTTCATTATGTTTACTATGGATATAGAAAATAACTGTTACAAGAAGAAACTATTCGCGGACGAGTAACGGTTTGTTTCCGTAAAACTTCCCAAGAAGTGAACAGTTACTAACATGATGCCCACGACATTTACAATCTATTGATTTTAATAAAAGTTAAATTCGTCTTGTACTTTATCACGCCATTGCTGTAGCACTTTTTAAACAACTTATAACAATTTCAAAATCTATTTTCTTGCATGATTGTGTTGTCTTATGGCTCATATTAATTTAGTTTTATGAGTACTCAAATTTGGCACGGTTGTGTACATTAATTCTGTAGCCCCATCCTGGCCCGGGTTTTTCTCCGTTTTTCCTTCGGGTAGAGGCGGATTTCTTATACAGGTTCTCTAGGCTTTGTCTAGGGGCGTGTTTATTGTAACAATAAATCGTGAATTTAGTGTTATTTCAATTCTTATGATTTTTAAACACTATACTCAGAATAATCTATAGTTCGATAATAACTTGTACATGTAAATTTACAAACATATTTGCGTTAAATTACAAACATATTGACATAATATATGTATTATTACTCGCAGCTAACTTTTTATCTTATCTAGGAACTTTTGCTGAAATTTTTGAATCCGCCTCTGCCTTAGGGCCCTTGAACGGAGTTGATGGGATGGTCCCTTGCTTGCTTCCGGAGAGTAAATTAGTTTTTTTTCCTCCACGTAATCATACGCAGTTTGTACTGTTTTTTGACAAAAAAATTATTATTATTATTGAAATGTGCAACACCAATATTGCCTTAATCACAAAAATTATAATGCCTATACAGAATTATTTTAGGTAAGCGTCATGTGGTAATACTCTCTAGCATATCGGGAAGAAGAGGTCCTTCACAATTGCGGGGTAATATCATTTAGAAGATACTTTGCGACTCATAAATTCACACTTTGATGAAATTTTGAATTCTTTACTAATTTGTTTGGAGTCGAATTCTTATTTTTTTAGGGTCCATTCACTTTTGCTCCTTCTCTAGGGGGAACGCTGGTGACTATTTCTAGCAGAACATTACAGAGAAAGAGACCCAACTATACTCGAAGTCCGGTTTCTTTGCTTCCAGAAAATTTTAATGTTCGCGTTACGTTGGCACGATATTAGAATTTCTGAAAACTTAATTCTACCGCCAATATCGGCTATCACTTCAATGCGCTTGCTCATGCGGCGCTATTCAGCATCGAGTGTTAGGAACGAATATTATCTTGTCTTAGTATTTATCTTGTTAACTCGTATTTATTTACAGAAAATAGTCGCTTTTGAGAATACTATTATTTTTTATTCCGATATTACGTAAATTCGTAAAAGTTGGCAATTCGTGTTTGACAGCCATATTGCATAATTTTCGACAATGTTACATGACTGGCAGTATATGTTTGGATGCACTATTGCTGATTGCTCTTCATTCGCGATTGAGAACTATTCCAACTGCACAACACTTACCCTCTGCGACCTGCGTTTCCACCCCCGCCTCCGCCCCCAACGTGCCTACCACCCCCATCGCCTCGCACCTCGTTAACCGGGCGGAGGAGCAAAAGCGAAATAATGGAGTCCCCGCACGATGCGTCGTGTTCTCTCTTTCCTTCTCCTCCTCCTTTTCTGCCTCTCACTCCACACTCCACCTGCTCACTCTTCCTAGAGACGACCCATTGCCTCCACTTTCAAAGGCTAGACACACACATGCCAAGCCTCGCCAAAGAGTCATCGGCAAATATTTTCAAACATAACTTTCAAAATATTTCGAACGAAAACTCGTCTCCGTTAAATTTGTTGATATTGGGATTCATATTGTTTAAAGAAAGGATAAGACGTTACTGTTACCTTTTTGTTGTAATTATTATTGAATCGAAAAGGATGGAATACATATTCAACCAATAAGTCTTGTTCAGCAATACCG
Organism: Laupala kohalensis; assembly: GCA_002313205.1. Lineage (NCBI taxonomy): Eukaryota > Metazoa > Arthropoda > Insecta > Orthoptera > Trigonidiidae > Laupala > Laupala kohalensis. The sequence goes on from NNCF01126895.1 coordinate 180,322, forward strand.
GAACAATTTTCCGAGCTTTATAGTAATTTAAATAGATATTAGTAATATAAAGCTAAATGCTCTACATAGTATATACCACCTACTGTAACAACAAAATTTCATAGCAACATTAATAGCTTTAAAATATGCTAAGTTAAAAAAGAACAGGTTATAATTATAATACAAACTTCAATAAATATTATTTGAAGCTCATATAACTTATAATTGTACACATTTGCTCGTATTATATCCCCACACATTTACCTTACATACAGACTTGATTGAATTACGAGATAATTTACGCACACTATTGCCGTTTTTGGACGAATGTGTAGCCAGATCAACAAGGGAGACGGTTCCTTTGACTTGGACTCGGGGCTGGAAGGTCCTTCTCGTTACCATCGACCAGCCTTCCAGTACCTTCCAGGATTGAATTTTTGACTATCCTTGTCAAGGTGGAAGCGGCCACATCACTCGCCATTGATCAACTTGGCAATGATCGCCATGTGTATGGCCTGGGCTTCATGAATCAATATTGGCCTTCATTAGTGATCTTCAATTCGTATAACCAAAAGTATTTTACTACTCCTACTATTCTTATGAGCCACTATGGACTACGTTCATCTCAACTGGGTTTTCCTTTCTTCTTCTCTTTCCACCCCTTCTTCATTCTTTCTCTATGCTTAACTTTTCTCCGTCTTTTTCTTAGGTTTTTGCTGGAAACCCTTACCCTTTGCAAATTTTTCCGAAAGGTTATTCTTGATTGTATATCCTCAGTACTAATATGAAGTTCTTCCATGTTTTTCTCAGACTCGTTAAGTATTTGATGAAATATACCCGATTCATATTAAGGCAGTATACAATACTCAGGTTTTTAATATTTATAAACAATTATGATTATGCCCAAATATAAACTAAACATTCTTTATAATTTTAAGTGAACTGATATTAATTTTTATTAGTTACCTTTTCTTTACAAAACTAACTAACATCTAATCCAATAAAATGACTAGCGCATGAATTCATTAATATTGATCATCCCCCTCAAGCAAAACTTTTCCCAAATTTCACAATCTATTCATCTTCTACTCCTCATGCCTCAAAAGAAATTCATGAAATAGTAATACAGAACATATGTACAAAAATTACTTGTTATACTAAGTACTTAGGTCAAGAACAAAATGAAGGAATATTAATTTCTAGTTTTTAGCTTGCAGGAGAAATGAATGTTTTAATGACTCGTGACATGAATTCATTAGCACTCGATCACTTACCACAACATACACTCTCGTTATAGAAAACTCCAACTCTCGTTTTTGGGAGACACAGGTGTATATATCCGTTTTCTTTAGAAATGAAGTCCCCAAAACGACGTTTCAAAACGATAACACCAGTCGCTGTTTCGCATATTTAAACAACTTTCCTTCATGTAAGAAGAAAATTCATGAATATTTAACTACAGCTCTTCTCCCCTTTCACATAAATATCAATAGCTGTTGCGCAAATATTTCGAGGTCAGGTAGAATAGTTCAAAGCAATCTCATTATTATTGAAATGACATTTACAAGGTAACTTATCAGATGAATACTTTTAGCAGACAGGTTTTAAAACGAGCTCTTGTAAAAAGTTGAACAAGAGTATCGACGTTTTCCAGATACGCTTTGTGATTTGAATAACTGGAATGGATGCAAACACAACGAGCTTTGTAAAGAGCTATTGTAAAACGCAAGGGGGATTTCGTGTCGCTGTCCATTTTCAATTCTTAACGCAGAGCATTCCAAAAGGAGGTAAATCATGATCTGAACCAATAACATGCATTCGTGAAAGTTCACATGATTCCGAATAAGGTAATTTCAAAGTTGAGATTATTAGATTGTCTATATTCACATTCACTATACCGAATAAAGTAGTATTTGAACACGGTAAACATTTGTGGGATTCTGGACCTTAACAGCAACAGAAAGGAAGTAATTTGTTTAGCACCGTTAATGTCACTCACCAGTTCTCAACTTCGATCTACTTTGTGGTAAATTAATACTCCATATTGATGTTCCTATTCTGAAGAAGAAATTTTGAACATTTACAGCTCAATTTTTCGTCCTAAAAAGTCCGGGAATATGTGAAAACTAGAAATTCGTACCACAAAACCACCATGGAATAAACTTCGTAAGTGGTATTTATGTTATGGTTTTACTCAGTTGCAAAGTAGCTGAAGGTGGGGCCAGCACTGAGATGAATAATTATTTTTTTTAAATTCTAATTGTCATAAAACACAACAATATGAATAAGGATGAAGAAACATGATTTAATTTGCATCTATCAGTTTAATGCAACAGAATAAACAATATTCAGGAATTCGTTTGAAGTGAACAAGAGCGTGTAAAAACATGGCGTAGGAGCGCAACGGTTCTTAATAATAATAATAAATTTATTGTCAAAAAAAAAAACAGTACAAACTGCGTATGACCACGTGTAGGACAGCAAACTAATTTACTCTCCATAAGCAAGCAAGGGACGTATCCCATCAATTCCGATCGAGGGCCCTAAGGCAGAGGCAGATTCAAAAATTTCAGCAAAAGTTCCTAGATAAGATGAAAAGTTAGCTGCGAGTTATAATACTAATAGAATGTCAATATGTTTGTAATTTAACGCAAAAAAATTACATGTACAAGTTATTATCAAACTNAGGAGCGCAACGGTTCTTAATAATAATAATAAATTTATTGTCAAAAAAAAACAGTACAAACTGCGTATGACCACGTGGAGGACAGCAAACTAATTTACTCTCCATAAGCAAGCAAGGGACGTATCCCATCAATTCCGATCGAGGGCCCTAAGGCAGAGGCGGATTCAAAAATTTCAGCAAAAGTTCCTAGATAAGATGAAAAGTTAGCTGCGAGTTATAATACTAATAGAATGTCAATATGTTTGTAATTTAACGCAAAAAAATTACATGTACAAGTTATTATCAAACTATAGATTATTCTGAGT
>NNCF01126895.1:183434-224902 GCA_002313205.1 Laupala kohalensis
ATAAATCCGCCTCTACCCGAAGGAAAACCGGAGAAAAACCCGGGCCAGGATGGGGCTACAGAATTTATGTACAAAACCGTGTCAAAGTTGAGTACACATAAAACTAAATTAATATGAGTCATAAAAGACAACACAATCATGCAAGAAAATTCCGTTATTTATGCCTCATCTCACCTCAAAGGAAACATATTTCTCAAGTTGCTGTGCATAAAAGTGACGTAAAAAAGACTACAAAGGAAAATTTGCTAAAAATCAAAGTAAACTTTCATCACTTTCGTGATTTAAAAGTTGCTCTCATTTAGTTAATAAGTGTTTTCTCCCTAAGACGCAATGTATTATACCATCAACTACAACTGCAATTATTTCATTTAAATGAACCTTGAGGTATGTCTTTCAAGTTGAAATGATAATGAGTACATGTTTCTCCGATTATTTTTGCCAATTTAAGATATTTTCGTGATTTAATTCTACCTACGCTAGAACTACATTAAGACGTGGTAAAAAAATTTCTACTTCCACGTTTAATGATTGAATTTATTATCGAGGACAATTGTATGAAAAGTGTACCATCTCTACCGTAAGTCTCGTCTCTACAATAGATACTAAAACAATTTAATTGATTCGTTTAGAAAAAAATTAATTCTTCTATGCCATTATTAGCCTCTTGATTGGATTGGGGAGAAAGTGGGCGAAATTCTCGTAGATGTTATTAAGTTCACATCAATTGCTTACGTCGTTATTGGGTCTATTTCTTCCCGTGACAAAAAATTATGAACCTAAATTATTTACATCGTAAAAATTGAAACAATGAAAGTGATCACCGAACATCGAACGTCGTATTCCTATTTGTTGGGACTGGTCGAAGGCTCTTTACCCTAATGAGTTCCTGGCTTGAGTATTCAAAAACCAAGGTTATTTATTTGACCAAACATGTCGATGGTTTCTCCGAAATATTTTTTTCCGGATTCGTGGAAAGAAACTTCAATGAATGCCATTCCTGATTATAACTTTATGGGAACTCAACAATCCCAACTTGGGCAATTACACCCTGAACGTTTTAAACAATGACAGATGAGTCCCTTGGACTTACCGCGTGGCGGCGCTGCCTCATGAATATTCCCGGGGAACTTGTCGTCGTGGTTTTGTTCCTGCACGAAGTAGATGCTTCGTGGTGCAGAAGCACTTAACAAAACAAACGCGCAACGAACCGCGCGCAGGACACGAAGAAAAAAGGAAGGAATTAACGCAGACCACTAATTAAAACTCGGGGCGTGGGAGAAGACGAATGCGCCAATGGAATGGGACGACGCCACGGCGAAAACGAACTGAAAAGTTAACGCGTGCGGATTCCACACGGAGCTGACCGCACTCGTACGACGTACCTTTTCAGCATGCTTCAGTCAGATGATTACGATGAAGTAATTTGTCGGTCACACATGGCGGATTATCTAAAAGGACACCTTACTTTTTTTATATTGTTGTATTTGTAAATGGGAAATGTAGCGTGCTATTGAAGCTTATCTACATGGAGCGATAGGAGATGGGACATAGGTGGTAGGTCATTGTCAGTTAGCTGGGTTTACCAACAACTTGGCCCACCTGGAGGGGATAGTAGAAGCAGTTAGCAATAGAGTTATTGATACTAGGAGGAGATGGATAGAGGAAGGAAGATTTGCTTTTCAATAGTCACTGGGACATTAATGTAAAAAGCTACAAATTTTTTGGCCCCATCGGGAATCGAACCCGGGATGACTCGGTGATGAGCGACAACACTCCCACCTGAGTCACGGGTGGGGCTCTCATAGTACTTACGATAAAATTGATGGAATAGTTCTTGCTTACGGAGAGTAAATTAGTTTGTTGTTCTCCACGTGGTCATATGCAATTTGCAGCTGATTTTTTGACAATAAAGTTTAATATTTATCTACATAAGATCCACCAACATTCGATTGGAAAACAATAAATCAAAAGTAAAGAAGCATTCCAGTGACCGGTTGTCTTATTCATCTCGTCAAATATTGGAGCGAATCTTGTGTGAACGCGATTGGGGTCACCCAGTCATCTTGCAAGAGCGCCTAAGAAAATCGAAGTGAGAATTCTTTCTTTTTCTATTGGGCGCATCCTACATTCTAGTTTTTAGCAGCGTCTCCCACGGACGATCAACGGATTGGCGCAGTTCAAGCACTTTGGATTGACGCTCTGTCACTGTGGCCGCTTTAGTTCTTCTTTAAAATGGTCTCAAGAAATTCCAGGGCAAAAATGATGCTTAAACTCTTCCAACTGAAAGTAAAAACGGGTTCATAATTGGGCATAAACGTGGATAATCTCAAATTTCATTTATTTTCGAAATATTTTATAGGTATTATTATAGTAAAATAATATATAAAATCCTGGTCTAGGTTTTTCTCCAATTTTCTTTTGGGTAGAGACGGATTCTTTATTCAGGCCCTCTAGGCTCTTGAACTAATAATATTCGAATTTAGAAGTATATTAATAGAAACAAAATTTATAAACAATATATTCCGAATAATCTATAGTTTGATAATAATATGTACTTGTGAAATAACTTTGTTTTGTTAAAAACATATTAATTGGTATTTGTTAATATTATAACACGTACCGAACAACTTTTATTCTTATCTTCGGAGTAAAGAGCTGAAAAGGTAAATCCTTAGCCTCTGCCTTTAGGGTCCTTGATCTGAATTGTCGGGATGATCCATTGCTTGCTTCCAGAGAGCAAAGTAGTGTATTGGTCATACGCAGTTTGTAACGTGACATAAATTTATTTTTTTAAAATAAGAATGCTTATGAAATAAAGCCTCGAAATAAATACCCTCCGATAATTCATTATCATTAAGCATAACGTTAGTCTTCGATGTTTGTACGAGTTACGTAAAAGAGCTCCGACATGTCATTAATTTACATCGGACTCCGTTTACGTGTGTATCCATAGTAACGAGACGTAATCTGTCACGCTGTTTGTAAGATACAATAAACTTATAATCCTTTATATTTGGTACGTTTCAAGTTATGTTTTACAACAATATATTAATGTAGCATACAGAAAAAGGCGATAAGACTTTGAATCTGTTATTACTTCACTCTAGCGGAGGGTAGACTATAATGTAATACTTGTTACTCTCTCTGCGGTTGCCAAGGAAACATGACATGCGACCTTTCCCGTGGTTCACGGTCGGACGCCGCACCCCAGAAGAATAAATTTAGCAACTCATATATCAATACATCCCACACGTCGAGTCGTTTGTTGTACCGCCATATCTGTACAGTGTTCTGTATTTTAATTTTATTCATCCGGGATCTAGTACTCATTTGGCACGGATCTAAAGAATCGAAAAAGACAAAAATATTGCAGACTTAAATATGTCACAACTCTTACATCCTCTTTAGGTCATAATGAATTAAATGAGAATCATCAAAGTGGATGGTAAAATAAATTAAAATATTTATTGACTAGGTATGACCAAATGGAGGGCAATAAGGTAATGATTACATACTTTCGTCGCAATCAAACTACAATGTGCACTTTGTCTCAAATGAGATCTCCACGGGAGATTCATGTTGCATTCTTTAGTAACCTCTCGCTGGTTATAAAACACCAATGTAATGTAAATACGAAGAAAAATTATCAAGAAAAACAAAAATCGTAAACCTGTAAACAATCCATTTAAACCCGAGAAAAGCGCTAATCTTTATACCATTGTATTAAAATACACGCTTTCACTAATTTATGCAAGAGTTGCCTCTCGTTGACATTCGCAGATTTTGATGCTGACGATGCAAAGATGTCTTTAACGCTACACAAGCGTGGAAGTAAATTCGTTTATTTTCACTTGCTAACAAATCACTAAAGAACAGGAAAACTGGAATCTACAGGTATTTTGTCGTCTTCTCAACTGCACCCCTTTCTTAGACTGTAAATGTTATCCACCGATTATAATTCACCCCTTAAATCCGGGAAAACCCTTCACTAAAAAAACAATTTCCGAGTATATTTTAGTACAAAAATAATTACGGAGGTTATAACAATTCTGCACTTTAGTGTCGGCTTCTCTCTTCCAAAATTCTGGAAGGACATATGCAGCGCCTGTCCAGCAGTAAACCATCTCCATATTCGAAACAGGTTCTTCAGTAATAAAATAGAGGTTACGATCTTGTCTGGCAGCAGTTTGCATTTGCAAATTTCGTAACTCGAAAGCAGATTTAGAAGCAGGTGAGGAATGCAGAGGTGGTAGCTGTCACAAAAATTACACGTTGATCAGAATATGATGCATGCTATGATACTTTCTCATTTAACTATATAAATATCACGTGTATTATAAGTAATATATAACATTAACTATATATATTACTGAAGTCTGAGAATATGAAATTGATTTCAACATTTAAAAATAAAAGGAATAATTTGATAACGAAAGGGAAAGATAAGAAGGATCACATGATTACTAATAACATAGTATACAAAATAAAATGTAAAGATTGCAAATGCTAGATACATAGGACAAACAAAAACAGGGTTAAAAACTAGAATCCAGAAACAAAAGAAATTTAAAATCAGTACAACAAAGTACAGTTACCTCACATTGCATTAATAATGATGACTTGATGGATTGGGAAAATACATTAATTTTGTACAAAAAGTTAATTATTTCAAGCGTTGTATATCAGAAATATTTATAAAAAATACACACGGGAGTTTGAATTTACACACTGATACTGACAAATTATTATGGCTTACACTATACAATATTATAACATGTTTGTGTTTCTGCTTTTTCGTAAACATATTTTGTGTTTATATTTCTGTTTATATTACGTTCATTTGTCCTGTAGTTATGTTTATTGTTATAATTTGTTATTTCTCGATCACCCGACGACGGTGTAAATCCACGTCGAAACTTAGTGAGTTTTTAACAAAAAATAAAAATATTATTCGTCCACAAATGGTCGTAAGTTTTGAACTATTTTTTAAAATTCGATTAGATAATGGAAATTAATAGTAGTAGAATCCTCATTTAACAATTATAATAGCTCTCTTGTAATGAACGCTGAGATTATACAAAATGCTACAAGGAACTGAACTGTTGTAAAGGAATTAATAATACTGAAACAGTTAAAACATTAATTTCTGTGCTGTGAAAGTCATACCTTTTTATTTTCAAGAGTACAGGGGAAATGTAATTAGAATGCAGTAATATTTTCAAGCTCAAGAATGTCATCGTAATGAAAACCTGACTTTCATTGTTATTGAAACTCGTACAAACAAATACCATTTTCAAGATAGTATATGCTTCCTTACATTTTCTATTAGGTCAAATACAGAACTGATTAATATATTACAGAAAATATTATTATTTGGACAGCATAGCCCTCCGAATACTCCAGCACAAGTACAGATAGAAAGCAGGTACGACAGTTATTGGAGGAGACGGTCCAATTTCGTGGTATGATGTATGTGCAGGACATTAATTGATCAGTTCAAATCATACGATATTAATCGAATAATGATAGTATTGATGGGAAAAACTATTTTAAAGAAATTGATAATCAATAGATACAACTGATCATGAACGTAGAACTGATTAAGAAGTTCCACAGAAATGACATCCTGAGAATACCAAATCGTTTGACGCTCCTACATAAGAACAAGGTTTTTATCACGTACCTTTGGGTCAACGATTAAAGACGCATCCTGTTTGGGCCAACACTCGTTCAAACCTCGTATTCGACCGAACTTGGAAGAACATAAATATCTCTCATTTTTATACTTTGCGTGCACTTTCGTAACATTTGAAGCTCTTAATGAAGTACGTCATTTTAATTAATACGTTAATATAATCGGAGTTTGAATCAATAAGCACTAAAAATCGGAAAATATGCACTTAAAAAGTTCAAAATATTCATCTTAAAATATGCGCTAGTTAAGTCCGAAATATACATGAAAATTAAATGCAAAAACATCCACTGAAAAAACAAGTTACACATCTATTTACTTATTATTGAAAAAGTGCAAGATTCAATTGGGTTAATTGAATAGTAGCACTAATTTAGAGGGACAAGGTAGCATAAAGAGTATTTATAAGTTAGAGCTAATTGTTAGCTTTTTTCTGTATTTATTACAAAGATGTCACAGACATTACTGTACAGAGTTATTGAATCTCCACCCTTCTTTGATACAAAACAGTTTTGTTCTCGAACACAACACTCGCAATAGGAATAATATTCATCGTCCCAGTGTGTCAACCGCTCTTTGCCAAAAAGATCATTCGGGAATCGTTCTATATTATTCCCTGTCCAAAAATGTAAAAGATATTATTAAATTGAATCTCTTCAAATATGCGGTTAAAAGCTACATTGTAAAACAATTTATTGATTTCAATAAAATATAAAACCATCTTTATTACCCCATTGTTGAAGTAGTTTCAGAATAACTGACAATTTCAGAATTTATTTCTTGCATGCCTGTATTGTGTCTTATTATTTATATAAATTTAGTTGTATATGTACTCAACCTCGGCACTGTTGAGTACATTCATTATGTAACCCCATCTTGGTCCGGATGGTAGAGGAATTTAATAGTTACGATTTATCGACAATACCTTCCGAATGATTTATGGTTTGATAACAATACGTACTTGTGAAATTACATTTTTGTGTTTTATTAAATACCATATTTGTTGGTATTAACACGTGTCGAGCTATTTTTATCGTTAGGAGTATGTTGAAACGTTAAATCCGCCTCTGCCTTAGGACCCTTGATCAGAATTGATGGGATGGTCCCTTGGTTACTTCCGGAGAGTAAATTAGTTTATTATCCTCCACGAGGTCATATACTGTTTGTATCTGCTTTTTTNTATTAACAATAAGAATTTTTATTGCTTTAACAAAAAAATTTTAATTGTGGTTTGTTCGTCCGTATTAGCATCTGAGCTTCGGAGTATCCTCTCGGCGACGTCTTCCGCTCGTTGTGCGCATCTCGTTTCTTTCTTGTTTTATGCGTCACGTGACTGGGTGGAGTCCGAAGGCGACGGAGTGAGAAGATGCACGGTGAAATACGAATGAAGAGGATAGAGGGATACACGAGGACGAGATAATTGAAAGAGCTGGACCACATAACGGGAATAAGTAACAGAGCCTAAAAGAGATCGAAAAATATCCTGGTATGGAAGACTATTTTCAATTTTTTAAGGACACAGGAAATTTTTATCTCGAACGCTTACTTCTTTGATATCTACCGTTTGAATTGTAACCTCACAATGACTTCGTTAGTACAAAGTTACCGCAAAGTATATAATAAAATATTATTAAAAATAACAAAAATATAGAATACGAATGCGGCAAGCTACCAAATATCGACATCGCTTCTTCATGCTTTATTGTTCACAAAGAACAAAACAAATCATATCCAGAAAATTTGCATTAAAATAGTATTTCAATAAAACCATTTTTATTGAAACCACTAGTTTCAGATAAGGAGAATCTTTGTTGTCTGTTACATCTACTTGTCCCATCAATTTAGATAAAAACGTCATAAGAGTCTAACTCTGATGAAAGCGACGATAAGGACTCCAATGACCTAGGTGTTGGCGAGCCCTAAAGAAGAGGCAAGAAAGAAAGAAAGAGAAAGAAAGAAAGAGAAAGAAAGAAAGAGAAAGAAAGAAAGAAAGAAAGAGAAAGAAAGAAAGAAAGAGAAAGAAAGAAAGAAAGAGAAAGAAAGAAAGAAAGAAAGAGAAAGAAAGAAAGAAAGAGAGAGAAAGAAGGAGAAATAAAAGAAAGAGAAAGAAAGAAAGAAAAAGAAAGAAAAGAAAGAGAAAGAAAGAAAGAGAGAAAGAAAGAAAAAGAGAGAGAAATAAAAGATAACGAAAGAAAGAAAACCGGAGATAAACCCTTGGAGAGGATGGAATGAACGTGATAAGTCGAGGATTTCCAGCATCCTACTTGTGCAGCGCATGAATAAACGAGAGTAGCGGAGGGCGAAGGTGGCGGCCGGCGCGGTGCAATCAAACGAGTAGTGACGCGCCCAGCCGTTCGCGCCTCTCGTCGACTCGGCCCCAATTAACGGGGGCGCGATGGGACCCCCAGGCACGAGGTGAGGCGGTGGGTGGAGTCCCACGACGAACGAGGTGAGTGAGAAAACGCGCGCCGACCAAACACAATTTCAATCGAGTAATTTACGAGGCCCTCGTCGCAGCCGACGACACGTTCGTGACGTCACCCCAGATGCAGACGACGTCATTGGAAAAGAGAGTCTGATGCCTCCTCATTGCTTATTGCTTCCTCATCTTCCTTACCTTATTGTCAGTGCTCTCCACACTAAAGACGAATATGCGAGTACTATTACAGTAACCCTACTTCCCAATTTTATTCTTTTCACTATTTAGGACCGAAATATTTCAACCTGCTGATATATCAATCATTTAAACAAAATTTAGGAAATAATAACTTTAACTTTTTTCTAAAGAAGTTGTTAGTTTTTTAAACAACAATTTAATATACGAGGAAAATTAATTACCTCGGTTTTTTTATTTTACTGAAAACAATTTATTTGAATAAGCTTCATAATCCTCTTAATAAGATAGATACTTGAAGTGAAAAATATTTTTTGTTTTTTCATGTAAATATTATTTTCTTTTTGTATATCTGGAAGTGTAAAGGTTTGTTCTTGCTCACAGATTTTCAATATAGCATTTATTAATTATTTATAATCATGTAATATTGTTAGTTTATAAGAATGAATTGTTCAGATACCGCACAAAGCGCCAGTTTTATATTCAATGCCAGTCTCCATATTTATTTTATGTTTCGCAACTGTTTTCTACGTTATTATCTAAGTGACCAATCAATTTCCGAATAATGTTCATGTTTATGTAAAGCAATTACTTATTGGAAATAAATTTATCTTTATTATTGACATGGAATGTAGAATGCAGCGATATCACAAGTGAAATTATTAAACAAGAAATAGGCGAAGACTGAGTGATCTTCCAGTATATGACTGTATTGTGACGTAGATCAAGAAACTACAGCGTATTGACTAACAAAACGTACGAGGAGCAGGCAGGAATGAAGCCCTAAAATTCATCCAGGTGCCAACAATATTTATATTCTTCCGTAATATCTTCTTACAATGCCGTTTATAATATTTCCTACCGCGAACTCCATTGCAACCGCTTATTGAATAGTGCTTTTGCTCTTCCACATCGGTTTGCGAAACCCAATGTCAACGCGACACTTGAGTCTGGTTCTCCAATATCAATAACTCAGCCCCCCAGCCCCACTCCTTCCACGTTGGCTCTGACGTCTCCCCAAAAACGACCATTCGCTCCCCTCGCACTATTTACTTTTAATGAAATGATAGGGGAACACAGCACCTTTCTCACTTAATGGTTTCGCGATCAGGTTTGGCATATTATGCAAATGTGCACTCCATTCATGAAGAGCGGTGCTTCCCGTTTTTTTTCTTCTCTTCCTTTTAGCCGTAGAATAGTTCTTTAATAAACGATTCCACCGTTAACTCCTGTCCATGTTGATTTCTATTACACCTCTCCAAGTTACTGCAATAGGTTTAGACAAGAAACTGATCGAACATAATTCTAAGATGTCACCTTAACATTGGTTTCTCGAAAAATAAAAATTAACAGTCAACATCAAAAGCCGTTTAACCTCCAACTTTTGATACATATTACGAATATTAACCGAATAGTACATTCCGAATAATCCATAGTTCAACAATAATAATACAAAGTACTTGGGAACTATCTCTTTTTTTTTTGTTTCATTAAATACAAATTTGTTGGTATTTTGTTAATATTTTAAGGCGTAACTTATTTTTATTATTGTCTAAGGAGTGTGCTGAAATTTTTTGAATCCGCCTCTGCCTTAGGGCCCTTGATCGGAATTGATGGGGAGGTCCCTTGCTTTCTTCCGGAGAGTAAATTAGTTTATTGTCCTCCACGTGGTCATACGCAGTTTGTAACTTTTGCATTTTTGACAATAAATTTATTTAGGTATATTTCTTTATGGAAGTAAATATATGAAACTTGAATCAACTGAATAATTTGTTTCTGAATAAATGTTAAATCAAATCGTCACATCATTAATTTTATAATTCTCAAACTTTGAAATAAAAATTATAGTTTTCTGAAAAAAACTCGTGCGGTCCTTGTCAGAATCTAATAGAAACAGCAGCGCGTATGTTTGGGTCATTCTGTTCGACATTTTCGCGACAGCTCGTACGTACTTTCAATGTCATCCAGATTTTAGGACGTACTATACTCCCTCAGATGTTCGAATGTATATCTTCATTTTTAATTTCGCAATAGTATTTTCAGTATATAGTTTTAAAACACATCAATACTTACGATTTTGTTCCTTGTGACTGTGGGTAATGAAAAAAAAAATGGAATGTTGGGAGGTGCACCGGGGATTTTTTAACTTCACGAAGTAAGTCATATAACTTTTACAAAATAATTTCGAACCCCAACGTTTTACACCTTATTCTTGTTGTATGTCATATCCCATTCATTATCTCAGTCCGTTCGTTAGCACGAATGATATCCCGAAGCATGTTCTTCCTGAGCTAATGACGATTGTAAAATGAACACGCGACATTCGCTGCGGAGAATACGAAACGCGAGTCCTGCGGTCTTCCTCGGTCGGACGGAGACGCGCGGCGCAGCGTATAATCCAAGTCATGTAACTTTGCCAAAAAATTGTGCAATATGGCGGCCTTACACGCATTGCCAACTTCTACGATTTCAATTTTTTTTGTTTTTTTGTGGGGCTTTACGGCTCATGTCGACATCAAAGGTAATTGGAGCCCGAAAAACTTGTACAGGTAGGGAAAATGCAGTTACGCACTAGGGAGAGCCAACATGACTCTCCCCGCGTGTGGGACTCGTCGAATGATTCAACCCTACCCACTAAAAACCCTCCTGATCTACAACACACCAAAACATATCTCAGAACATACATCAAAACAAAAATGGAGGGGTGGACCAAAAAATGAGAGGAATGAGGAAAATGAAAGATACTCTAGCCTTAATAGCGTCGAGATCAAAAAGAACAAGAGGTGACCAAGGGAGGTCAGAAAAGAGAAAGGAAGGATCCTACCACAAGTAAGTGGAACTAATGCCAGATTCAGCTCGGGGCCCCGTGTTCGCCGAACACGTACTTACTAGATGTAAATCCCCTGGGGGGTCTTCGATTTCAAGTTATATCCCAATAAATATTTACAGTAGTCTCAAAAGCGACAATTTGCTTTAATGAAATACAATTTGATAACACAACAAACTAAGACACAAGGTAATATTCGTTCCACTCGCTCCATGTAGAAAGAACAGAATAGCGCCACAAGAGCATGTGAATTGAATTCATTGCAAATATTGGCAATAGATATAAGTTTTCATAAATTCAAATTTCCTGCCAACATAATGTGAGGTACAAATATCATAACTCCTACGAACGATGGAGAAGTATAAGTGTTGGTTACATTGAGCACAAGTTCTCTACTAACACCAAGCCATTTAGACTGACAATAAATAAATGAAGAAATAATTTATTAGCTGTTAGAAACTGTCTAAGACCACGTTGAGGAGAACAATGTAATTTACTGCGACTAATATACAATAAACTAATTAACACAGCGCGTTTTCGTACACGTTTTTCTTCTTCGTAAGTTAAATTTTCTGGCAGCAAACAAAGAAACACGATTCGGAGACGATCTCCGACTCGAATGCCCAACGAGCAACGGGGACCCCGTCGTCGTATTTTTGACAACGTGACGTGTCGTTTCGACGTCAATTTATCACCCAAAGCTCAGCCGTTCACGACGACTCCTGCCTCCCAATAGCCGCTCGTGGCGTCGTGTGCATGGGAGTGTGTCTGCGGAGGAGGATGTTGTGACTGTCGTGCCGGGGACGGGATACGGCGATTACACAAACCTCATTCACCCTTCCACTTGTTTGCCCTCAATAAGCCGTATTTTCTAGTTTTTTACTTATTTCATTCGCTAGCGTGGGTTTAATCCGTGTATCCTTCCCAACCGCGGCAGTTAAGTGGGATGGACTCGCCAGCGAAATGGGACGCGTGGTCGTTTATTCAATCAACGTTTACTCGCGGGTTACCATCGCTTCGCCATGAATATGGATGTACCTTCTTTCAAAAGACTCTGACTGAATTATACTATTAAAAAAATATGACACCATACGTGACACCATCATTTCGAGAACTAACTTGTAGGTCCCCCTAAAAATTTTAAACTTTCGTCTCTACTACGAATGTAATTTTGAATCTTAGAAGAATAAATCCGTGTGCTTCTCGAGAGAAGCCAGAGGGGAAGGCTTCAGGAACTGACACACGATACGTTGGATACATTTATCTTCAAGTCTGCATCAGAAAAGAATAATTCAACACTCGTGGCGCACCTACACATCTTGAGGCGCGGGGCGGGAATAATTTTGGATGCATCCGTACATGTGTTTGTATACCTACTAGTATGCAAAGCTCCAAACAATCAAAAACATTTGGAATTCGAATTTTATTGATAAATAATGTCAACTTATATTTATTTTACGGCCTTAAAATGTTTCAGAAAATATTTATGATCAAACTTTCAAGATTAAAAGATATTTGATGACCTATTATGAGACCCCTTACGTGAAGAGGCCCAGGACAGACGATCCCTTCCGACCCCCGCCTTGATATGCCACTGCAACACTTTTATATTCTCCACTACATTCCCCGTAGAAATGTAAATAAAAATGGAAAATATTTGCTACAGTAATTAAATTGCTAAGTCATTAATAATTTGTTTTAAATTAAGCGAAGAAAAATTTATGTAAGTTTACAAATTGTCTGAGTAAAATTTTTAAATAAATAAGCTCGTTAAAAATAAATGTTTTTATAAATATTTTCAAGAAAGCAGTTGTAAACTGCGTACGACCACGTGGGGGACAATAAACTAATTTACTCTGCGGAAGAAAGAAAGGGCCCATCCCATCAATTCCAATCAAGGGCCCAAGGGCAGTGGCGGATTTAATGCTTACAACAGAAATTATTTATACATTTATTATTCCAAAATGAATCTGGATATAATGTGCGGTCAAAATTCGAGAATAATAATAACAAAAGTATTAAGTGACATTCCCGTCTACGGAAGATCCACCGCTACGTGGAGAAAAACCCGGGCCAGGATTTAATTTTTTTTTTTAATTAAGCGAAAAAAAATTTTTGTTAGTTCAAAAATCAGAATGACATCTTGTATCGGAAGTAAATGTATTACTTCGCTTCCTTTTTCTGTTTATACTTCTCTTTCTATTCATTGCCATTTCTGCTTTAGCAACACGTCCGCAGTAGCATCTAAATCATCTGGAGGTGATTCACGTCACTG
This sequence comes from Laupala kohalensis, assembly GCA_002313205.1. Taxonomy (NCBI): domain Eukaryota; kingdom Metazoa; phylum Arthropoda; class Insecta; order Orthoptera; family Trigonidiidae; genus Laupala; species Laupala kohalensis. The sequence goes on from NNCF01126895.1 coordinate 196,843, forward strand.
CAGGCCACGTCTTCATCCGTCGTCCATCCCTCCGCCTGACGCATTGCAGTATACGGTGCCTGCAATGCATTCGGGATTCCGCCCCAGGCTCAGCCTCACGGATTCATGACCTTCCATCTTTAATTCTTCCATTTCTCGTTATTCTACTCCCTGCATCTTACGTAACGAATTCTATTCAATGGACAGAACCAATATTTCTTAAGGGGGATCTAGGTTTACGTATTTAGAACACAGAAATCTCGTAAATTGCGGTGAACCTCACCGCCAGGTAACAGATTAATTATGTTATATTGAAGGAAAATGGGAACGGGATGTCGCAGTTGGTAAGCGCATGAGCGCCTTAAGCTCGAGATCCCCATTTCGAATCTCGGTCCCGTCTCCCATCTTCATTCAACATAACTCGTATTTAGGCCAAATAAAACAGATTTTTTTTATTAAACCGACGTTTTGACTTTTAATTTCGGTCATCATCGTGCACAACTAAGAAGGAAAAACATAGGAAAGCATAAATTTAAAAAATTTAGATAGATAAACGAGCCACTACTCCAATAAAGTATAACAAAAAATACATTCCTAAGGTACGTATGTACATACATAATGTATGTAAATTAACAACGTAAAAATACATAAAAAACATCCACCCATTCCATAATCCAAAATCGTCACATGTTACAATCAAAATTAAAGATCGAAACGTCGGCATAATTTTTTAAAAAATCTTTGTTTTATTTGTCCTAAAATCAAAAACCAACATCACTATTGATAAATATGGCTCATAACTCTCACATAAATATTTATATGGTTCATTTACTTTAGAAAAATAGGTGAGTGGTTCTCCCGCTTGCGTCGCGGTTACAATATACCTGAAATATATACAGAAAACGTGTAATGAGTTATAGATTGAAAGGTATATTTATCGCATCATCTACTTACCACATAAACCAATAAACTTTAATGTCAATATAGCAGTTGAAAACTGCGTCGTGTGACCACGTGCGAGATAATAAACTAAGTTACTCTTCGGAGAGAAGCAAGGGACCATCCCATCAATTCCGATCCAGGACCCAAGGGCAGTGGAGGATTTAATATTTATAAAAGAAGTTATTTAATAAATACGTAGTTATCCATTTCTTATTCCAAAATAAATTGTAGATATTATGTGCAGTAAAAATTTGAGATTATTAAAACAAAAGTACTAATGAAAATCCGCCACTACCCAGAGAAAAACCCAGGCCAGGACGGGGGTTACCCTCTCAAACTAACCAGCATTTCCAAAACCCTCGTTCTGGTGCTTTACTTGTCTTTCCAGAGCACGAGCAGAGCCACTTCATTTCTCATTTTTCGTCGCTTGCACGATATCTGCGTGACGTGCGAAATGGATACCGAAAACAAAACGATAGTTCATCGCATCGCGACCGCAAAGGCGATATTTCGACACGCCGATCGCGTTGACAGTCGCGACACGCAAATGCATTGGCCAGCACCTGGCCTTCGATGCCCTCGAGCGATTCATTGCGACCGCTGACTCTCTGCTGCGTGGGGACGCCCAACACTCACTGCCCGCATGAGCGCTGCGGCGAGATCGAACGTGCAGTGACCTGGGATCGTGCATGCCGTGATTGTTTATCGCAACAAGAGTTACTTTCCCGCGACTTATCTCGCATCCGGTTTTTGCTTCTTTTTAGGCAAATTAAACTGATTAAAAATGTTTGTCAAAGTAATTGTCAAATATTTGTCAAACATGTCAAATGGGATGGTCCCTTGCTTGCTTCCGGAGAGTAACTTAGTTTGTTGTCCCCTACGTTGTCATACGCACTTTGCAACTGACAGTTAATACAAGAAATAATATTAAATAGTCAATATGTTTCTCAAATGACCGGTAAAGTGTGCTTTCAAAGCTAAAATAGACGTTAGAATATAATACCCTGAGAGGAAAAAAAGACACTGTTCCACGAGATAGGTCGGTTAATTAGATGGCCGGTTGATCCGAGGTCAGTTAAGACATAAACAAGTTATATACTAACAACAGATTAATATTGTGGTTACCAAATAATTTTCTCAATACCTATAAATCTAATTAATTTTTTTTGACTCAATCAATGGAATAATAGACCTTTTTTGTGATAAGTTGCGGAGCTGCGTGGCCAATCGCTGAATTCCTGTGTGCACTGGTGTAGCGCTAACGACGCGACGCGGCCCGTAGCTCACGGCGCCGTTCATTAGAGCGGACAGCTCTTCATTACATTCGACGCCTCCTCTTTCCGCTGAGGGATTTATCCTCTGGGTGGGCGACGGGGGGAGGGGTGTTCATGACGGACAGTCGCTGGAACGAGCAACCGCACCTCGCATCCCTAACCTCACTTTCTCCCAGAGAGAGTAACAACCGAAATCCCGCTCCTCGACCCCGGTAGACGATTTTTTTTCAGTTGGAGTTTCCCCTCACCTACTTCAGACAAATGTCAGTTCGTTACCCTACATTCTCCGACAACCCAACATCTCTCCTTCCCAATTCCCTCACGCAAGTTAGGTGAAAGAACACGTTTCATGACCTTAACCTCACTATAACACACGAAGTAAATAAATGAATAATTAAACAGTTCGAGAAGCAGAAGATGATGGAATCGAAAATAGTAAAATTGATGATAATAATAACAACATATTCTCCAAACAAGATGATGCAGCGATAATGCGATTCCCATGCCGGGTACTCTATTCTATCGGACATTACACAAAAGAAGGATGCTGAGGTAGAATTCTACCATCAAAACAATATTACACCACTACAATACTCACGGCGAGAGAAAAATAATAAAGGAGTAGTCTAAAGACCATGTGAAAGTCGTCATTGCTAAGAGATTGCCGACTCTTCCTCTCGCTGTAGACACGTGGGGGTTTTACTCGTATCACCAGAATCTTAGTGAGCTTACGTCTGCCAACGCCAACATCAGCCAATACGTAGAACCGTCAGTAATTGATATGTCACCTGTGAAGGACATATAGCTTGATCTCTGACCTTCGGTTGATAGAACAATGTCTGAAGTTAGCTTTTCCACGGGGTATAGTGTGGGTGCCGTGGCACGCCATCTGGAGTGAGCTACACTCGGCCATCCCCCGCAGCAGGCACGTGACAACACCGCGCTCTCACGCCATTGGTTCCATCTCGTTACTTCTCTTTCGCCGCGAGAACTATAAACTGTTCACTTGCTTCTCTTATGGTTCAGCCAGCGAGAACGTTCTTATGAATGAAAATGGACACTTCCAAATAATATAGTTGTCACCCTTGAAAATGTCGCACCCTCACGCTATTGGCTGAAACTCCACTGCCTTCCCTGCTGTTATTGTAGTATTTGTAAATGAGAAATGTAGCGTGCAATTCAAGCATATCTACATGGAGTGATAGGAGGTAGGAGTTGTGTGGTGGGCTATTATTAACAGATGGGCCAGTTTGCAGTAGTTAGGAACAGTTAATAGTTACTGATTCTGGGAGCAGTGGGAGGTGGATGGAAGAAGATGCGTTTTCCAGTAGTCACAGTTATATGAACTGGGACATTAATGTGAAAAGCTACAATTTTTTTCTGGCCCCGCCGGGAATTGAACCCTGAGAGACTCTATGGCAAAGAAGCATGCTAATCCCTAAGCCACCCGAGGGGACTTCCTTGCTTGGTCAGAGAGTGAAGAAGAAGAGTCAAGAAAGCAGACAACTTCCCATCCTCCTCCTCCTGAATCGTGAACTGCGGTCAATGCATTATTCTACCACCTTGTTTTCCCCCCACACTGCACCTCGAACACCCCAAAGAATCATCCGTCGCGGCTCATGATTGGTTCCTTCACGAGCCAATAAATCGGGATCAAAGTATCAACGGAACGACTATGAGAACCAGCAACGGCACGACATTGCGCGCTTCATCACGTCATGATATGACGCTTCTATAACGCCAAACAGATGTCTTTCATGTTTCGCTCTGGTACATCATTCATGTGAAACTTGTTTAATCTCTCGTGATGCATTGGTCTTCTTGTAAGTTGCAAATTGTTGTTACATACATAGCCAAAATTTCAACGTATTTGATATAATAATGATTCCCTAATGTTAATTATACTTAGAACGAGTTGGGAAATCATTTCGAAATTATTCAGAAATATTAATAAATAATAATTTTAATCTAAGGGAAATGTTCACTAAATAATTAATCATCATAATTTTCACAAAAGGGGAATTTTTTTTCTCCGGAAACAGTTAAATGATCATACTTCGAAAAGAAAATTATTCATTTCATTATACTCAATTTTTAGAATATTATTGAAAAATTCATTTCTTCCAAAATATCCTTCACTTATAAATCAATAAAATCAATTAAAAGTGAATAAAATCACCTTTGCTAATTTATTCCTGCTGGTTGCTGACTTAATAATAAACTATCAAAATTAACTGGAAAATCGTGTGAGAGCTAAAATCTTCAATTTCTGTCCAAACTGTAAAGACTAACCTAAAAAACCAATATATACCTTGGCGGATCTAGGCCGTAATCAACGAGGGAGNACCGGAAAGCATTTTTGTTTAAAAATTATGGTTTTTCATCACAAATTTGATGAATATTACCTTTAAATAAAATGCATCAAATAAATAATTAACAATCTTGTATTATTAATAACAATATCAACTATATTATTAATAACAATATAATTATAATTAAAAACTATTATTAATCTGGTAACACTTTTACAAAGCAAACCATTAATCAACTTCAATTTCCTCTGGAGTTCAGGTCCAATGGATGGGGTGGGGGAGGCTATAGCCCGCTTAGCCCCCCACCCCCACCCCACGGATCCACCACTGCTGTCATGGATGTGTATTCAGTCATTCTGTATTCACCTCTTGCAAACACGGAACTATGCAAAAAATGTTGTTTTAATTAGTGACTCGTTATTATAATTTACGAAGTAAGAATTCTGAATAATTCGAAGAAGTTGTTTGCAAGAAGTGACAATGAAGCATTTCAGATTCAGGACGTTAAAGTCACAAGAAGTTCCTTGAATCACGCTCCTTCAAATTACATAATTTTTTATTCATTAGAAATCTTTTTCGAGAATACACGTTATGAAAGTCTCTTAGTACATTAATATTCACTGGAAGCAGCATTCTACTTTATATGCGTAAGTTAGTACGTCCTTCATGTTAGCTTGGTTAGAATAACACCCAGTAAATTATTGCAATTAGACACGCAAACAAATTAATGCATTCTCGTACATGCGCTATTACGAGCAAGGAGTCGCATTTTAATGAGAAATCTAAAGTTACTAAACAGCTACTTCAGTCTTCCAGTTCGCATCAATTTTTATCTGGCGGTAGTTGGTGAAACGTTATGAAATTGAAGTAAATGTTTTCCAGTTTCTATTTGTCTGCAATTAGAAATAATTAATTCTCTTACTTTTCATTTCTTACATTGTTACTGAATAGTTTCTACACACTGGAAATAATTTTCGTATTTACAAGGAAATTACTAAGGAAAATACTAAAAAGAATTGAGTTAAAAATCATGTAAAAAACGTTTTGTGCGTAACTGGATGCAACAAAACAAGTTCCTTTTTTTTCATTGTGGGGCTTCATGGCTCGTCAACATCAAAGGTCACTGGAGTCCTAAAAACTTGTACAGGTAGGGAAAATGCAGTTCCGCACTAGGAAGAGCCAACATGACTCTCCGAATGACTCAACCATACCCACTAAAAAGCCTCCTGAATTACAATATATCAAAACATTACAAAAAATGAGGAAAATGAAAGATACCCTAGTCCTAATAGCGTAGGGATCGAAAAGAACCAGAGGTGACCAAGGAAGGACAGGAAAGAGAAAGGAAGGAGCCTTGCACAAGTCAGTGGAAGTAATGCCAGACTCAGATCGGGGCCCCGTGTATGAGTTCCCATTATTCAATTTTTCGCTATTTCCTATTCGAGAAAACAGCATTTAAAAATCACATCAAGAAATGATGCTACTTGACTCATCTACTTGAAAAGGATGTATCTTGACTTCTTGATTATGGTTTTAATTATGGTTTTACAACACAAATTTTAAAAATATTACCATTAAATAAAATGCATCAAATAAATAATTAACAATCACGTATTATTAATAATAAAAATTATTTATTAAAGTTATTAATATGGTATTATTAATTTTAATAATCTGGTATTATTTATTTAATTAATCTCGTGTGATTAATAACAATAAAAAATATACTAATAATAACAATTATAACTAATGAGAATTATAGCTAATAACAATATTTAATCTGCCAACACTAACACAAAGTATGCCATTTATAAACTTTAGTTTTATCCGTTAAGAGTTCAGGTCCCATAGATCTATCACAGATCCACCACTGTGCATATCTGTCCTCTTTCCACGAATATTGTTAATTTTCAATATAAAACCGAGTGAAACTTACCTAGAAGTAGATGATTTGGCAAGGGAGAGTAGTATCTGCAATTTTATTCAGGTAAAGAAAATAGTCTTGCAAGTTAAAAGTAAAGATTCATTATGTTCTTTACTGATAGGTAAAGAGGATAGATTCAATTATCCATGAGATTTTATCCCACAGGTTGACCTACTAAGTGTTTATTTTAGTATTTAACCCTAATATAGGATTGAGAAAAAAACACGAAGAAGTGTATTCAATTTCAGATCATTTTCATTTCAATCATATATTCAATTCAAAAGAAGTGTATTCCACATATCCCATCGTGGCCCGGGTTTTCCTCCTTGTAGTGGCGGATATTCCTTGGGCGGGAATGTCATTAATACTTTTGTTTTATTAATCTCGAATTTTTACTGCACTAATATCTACAATTTATTTTGAATAATTAATTAATAACAATACGTATTTATTAAATAATTTCTTTTGCAAATATTAAATCCGCCACTGCCCATGGGCCCTTGACCGGAATTGATGGGATGGTCCCTTGCTTGTTTCCGGAGAGTAACTTAGTTTATTTCCCCCCCCCCCACGTGGTCATAATTTTAATTATCGAACCATCTGCTTACAACTGAACCGAAACATGCTACAATGAAAAGTAATATAATTAACTAATGTAATCGGGAGGAGGTTGGAAACTGTTTTTGTACTGTCTCGTTAACGTACAGATCTTTTTTGTACATTGTATTCCTTTTTCGCGAGTCAAAACTATGCTACCTCACTTTCACATGCTAATAACAACTTATCATTCCATTTAATGCGTGGCTTGGCGAGTTCGAAACAAAAAAAAGCACTATTGAGAGGCATAACGCAAAAAGAACTGTCATTAGTATATTCCATCACAAATTTTAGCTGGTTTTGTGTAAACAAGGTTCTCCATAGCGTTTATTGTGCCCATAAAGCCAGGAAAAGGATGTTTCTCCTGGGTGGTCGGATATTTTCACCAGAACTTTTTTCTCGTTTCTGACCGGAATAGTGCGGCCGCGCTTATCCCTCGTGAATGTCAGAACAGGTTTACAACTTCATAGTTGTCTCACTCGGTTATTTCAACATTACTCGCAAACTGTTCTTGTTATTACTTAATAATAACATGTACATGTAAACTTTACAAACATATTTGCGTTAAATTACAAACATATTGACATTATATATGTAATATAACTCGCAGCTAACTTTTTATATTATCTAGGAACTTTTGCTGAAATTTTTGAATCCGCCTCTGCCTTAGGGCTCTTGATCGGAATTGATGGAATACGTCCCGTGCTTGCTTCCGGAGAGTAAATTAGTTTATTGTCCTCCACGTGGTCATACGCAGTTTGTACTGTTTTTTGACAATAAATTTATTATTATTTCTCGTGATTACTACAACATTTTCCTACTCGACCATCAGAGATTGATTGTCGTGCAATAAACTCTGGAAAGAAATATATCCGTTCTTTGAACATAGTTTGATTGTTTTATTTGAATACAAAAAAATCCTTACATTTACAAGAATTTATCAGTAGTAGTTTCATGAACGTAAACGCACGCTCTTCCCGCAGTGAAAAGCACTCCAGCGGGGTTGACCTAATTTATCATTCTAGTTATAGTTAACTTCATTATGTATGTGCATGTTTTAGTACTCATTCTTCCTGTATTTAATACCGTGTAATGCGTTCCTTATGCTTATTTTTGTATTCCTCAAACCAAAGCGGGAATTATAATCCAAAAAAATTATTTAAATAATTATAGTATTCAAAATAGTAGTAATATGAATTATAAATGAGATGAAATAAGTGAAACATCGTCGGCGAATTTTATTGAGACGATTTCGGCGTCATCGCGTTCATTCTATTTTTTTTTTTAAGTGCTTCTAAAATGTACAACTCAGCAAACAAAGTTGCACGAGGAAGAGAGACCAACATGTTCTACCGGTTTTTATTATTCCCAAGAGTATTCGAAACTCTCAATTAAAGAGTTTAATTCAATTCACACCGCCACCATCGTCGTCATAAATCTGAGACATTTCTCTGCCTCAACGCCGCAATGGCTTTGGCTCCGCCGAAACAGAAGTCTTTGAAGTGTTTGAGTTTGTGTGAAGCGGGCATACCGTGCGTGGCGGACGCGCCGAAGGTCCGTCCGTCCGTGCGGCGGCCGGCCGTCCGCCTGCCCGCCTGCCTCACCATCCGACAGGTCGGCCGTCCGTCCGGTCCACTGGTCCTATACTCCGTCGCCTTTGTTTTGCGACTGCGCTCGCGGCGGCCACCGGCCACGATTCAGGAATGCAAAGAGAGGAACGTAAAGGTCCAATGCCTTCCTTCGACCTGCCTCTGACCATTCATTCCCCGCACGCCACCAAGACGAAGTCACTGCCTTCCTGCCTTCCTGCCTCCCGAGTGCAGGTAAAATCATTGACGGTATTTTCCATCCGCCGCTGTGAGTGTGCATCGTACAGTGAAATATAAATAGAGGCAATCGTCTCTGCTGCCGATTGTCCTTGAGAACATGAGACAGAAGATACTGAGAGATTTCGCCCTTTCGCTCGCACATCCGCTTGCAGGGGTGGGGAGATATTACTGTTTAACACTTGTGAGCAACAGTCGGCAGTCAGTTAGGGGAATCGAGTTCCCACACCTATATATAAACATGTATATTATTCCTATATATATATTGTGCACTTGTGCACCCCGAGTGCAAAAATGGCGTTCCATTGGACAGAAGTGCGATGATATGTTTGTTCTATTTGTATATTGAGGTGCACTGACAGAAACCGGGCTTGCTCTGACAATTTACCCAGTGGAGGGTCTGTACTGGACACTGTTGAGGTTAGGTTATCCTGTGGATGATTGATACAATGAGTTTATTGCAAATATTGTCTTCATCTTTAGATGAAACGCTTTTGATTAAGTACAAGAGTTGTACGTCGAATTAGTCCTTTCCAAAAGAGCAAGAATTATTAACATGATGGATTTCGTTTTGTTAATCCGATTATATGATGATAAGCTGGTAATACTCGCATTATACATTTATAAATTCGAAAAGATTATTTGTTGATATATTAGTAAGAATATTTGTCCAGTGCTAATGAACACTCAGATCAGTAAATGGAAAATGCAATAAGTCATTTCAACACCGATCTCAAAAGATACGAGGACGCCCACATGGCACAATGATAGATGTGTCTCAAATATTCTGGATTGATGTCCAATATACTTTTAATATTTAATAAGAAGCTCTAAAGCTTTGAACAACTATTTGTAATGAATATTTCCTATCGATAACAAATCCAAAATCAAATATGATTTTATATTCAAACCAGTGATGAAATTGTCAATCAATTACTGTAGTTTACTCATCCACTTGACGGAAATTTTAAAAGAGTACGAAGAAAGGAAAAAAAGACGTTTGCATATTATAGACATTTATTGACTAATTTTGAATAGCATACACAATGTAAATGAACCGGTTTTACGTATCGCCAATCAAACTGCTTTCATTTGTGGTCCATAATTGGATCGAAGCGCCAAACGACTCTGTAGAAACATACGAGAATACTAAAACAAAACCATTAGTTGAGGAGAGATGAAATAATTCTTTTAAATTTAATTACACGTGAGAGACTTCCAGTATCAATACTTTAACGCACCATGGTCTCTGAACGCTAGTACAGAAGAATGGCACGGGCGTCGCCTCCACCTCCAACATCGTCACACAAAAAATAGAACGACATCGCAGAGGACTCGATCAACGGAAACGCGCGAGGAATTGTGGGACAGGAACTCCAGCTCCCCCCCACACACCAAGGTCACTTCAAGGAACGCAGTCACAGACTATTCGGGATTGCTAGGGTCAATCTTCCCCGAGGGATTTTTGCAGGTGACAACTATAAACGGCAATATTGTACGAAGCAAATAGTTCTACATACAATATGTCTATATACAAATGTTACCTCAGTCATTTAGAAAATTTAAAAAAAATTGTGTAAAATACTTCGACACAAGAAAGTAATTCAAGTAGACAAAAATATAGTATCATCAAATTAAATACATTCTGTGTTTTGTTCATTTAAGAAGTATGAAACTGTCTTTAAATCGTAAAATTCAGTCGAATAGTTGCTTTGGGAGGGTCAAGCAGGCAGGCGTTCATTCGACTGGTGCGATACCCGGCGTGGAGCGAACATTTTGGACGTTTGTCATTGTCAACTATTCTAAAGGATAAAGGAAAATGAAAGTGCAACAATACAGAAACACGCGAGTGGCAGGTCGCTAGTCATTTCATAAACTCACTATTCTCTTCCGGATCCAATTGGTTAGTATTTGAAGTCTCGTGTTTAATGTTTTCCATACTTTCCGAATTTTCCAGATATATTAAGGGTTTTTGGGAATGCATATTACTTAAAATATCATGGTTTTTAGGAATGCAATATTACTTAAAATGCAACTGTAACTTAAATTTCAGCATTTGCTCTAAGAATATCTCGTTACAAAGCGAACAGATGCTACCCGTAATAATTCTTATCATTTCAGTACGAGCAATTATTTTTAACACTGTTATAGCATCCTCTCCAATGCACTTTTTCCCCTTTGTAACAGATAAAACTGTAATAGCGAAGGAGACCGACTTAAAAAATTCAGAAATTCCATCCCATTAGGGAGATAGGAAGCGTTTAGTAATCGAGGCAGCTGGAGTAAATCATCTCTCATTAAATTACACCTGTTCCGTTATGCTGCTCGCCCCCGTTGCAAATTGGAGTGGGGGGAGAGAAAACGCCCAAATGACTCCGCCTTCTATGAATCAAATGAACCTAATTGAAAATTTAGCTGACTGCGATAGCACCAACTTTAAATGAATACAAATAGCTGCAGAGCATCGCAGCTATTCCTTCCCCTTTTCGTTTCCAAAACAGCGATGTTTACCCCTCTCTTTGCCTCTCTTCCAACTCCAGGAGATTTGGGAGAATCGTTCCTTACCGTATTCGTTGTGCAATGAGTGGGGAGAGGGTCGTCCGGTCGAGACAGGAACTCGATTTCTTGGAAGTGAGAAGATGAGGACAAGCCAACCGCCACGAAAGGGACTGGTGCAGGGGGATTTGACGAAGCCAATATTGAGACGCACTATTTCTTTTAGAAGTCAATATTTTTGTTCATATTATCCTCGAATATCCTCTTATCACGCGAGGTGTAGACGAAGACGTACCCGCAACTTTTACATCTGGCAATACAGAATGTCTTATTTTCTATCTTAACTTAACAATAAAAATAATTTATTAATATAAAAATGTTATATTGTTACAAAAGAAAAAAAAATACACGCCACAAGAAATGTTTCTGAAAACTATGTATTAGATCTACGGGAACGTAGCCAAGAAAAGACATTTATGAGTACACGACTTCTTTTAAACCACTGATGACGGGAAATTATTTACTTGTCATTTACATTTAGTTTCAATATTCGTGTTAGTTTTCCATTTTTATCTGGAATTGAAATAAAAATGTACACAGACCATACAATATATTACTATTATTATTTTTAAAAAATCTCTAGCGAATAAAACCAAAATTAGTTCTGTAATTCACATCGCGATCAGATACTTTCATATGTAAGGAATCAATACTCTGAGTAAATGTTAGATAAAACCGTTAGCCGTTACTCGAGGGGATACTAACAGATTTTTACAAATTTTCCTCAAGTTTCAATAACTTAGAAGATGCAAACTATTGTCGCACACAAAGCACAAACAGTCAATATTTGGTAAATCCAACTGCAATCGGTTAAACAAAGTGTAGTAACTTCTCATTATAGAAATAATGATCACTTAATAGATCGGGGTAATTCATTAATATTAGACAAAGAGTTAATTCGTACAAACGTAGCAACGTCAATTACTATTGCAATTTTCTTATTTAAATTCTAATTATTTTGTAGTTTATTTATTATTGTAATTTTAATTAATTTGTAGTTTATTAACTATTTTAAATTTTAAATATTATTTTAATTTCAATTATTTTTTAAATTCAATTATTATTGTAAGTATAATTAATTTTGTACATTATTTATTATTTTAAATTTGAACTATTATTGTAATTTTAATTATTACTATAATTTGTCTTTTTTCTNTTTTTGTTTTCTATGTGCATTTTCTGTTGATGGTTTGGCGGAAGAGCAGACCTGATGGTTTGAGCCAAACCCAAAAAATATTCAAACCCAATAAAATACACTCGGGAGTTTTAATTTACGCACTGACACAAAATCACATCTAGTATTTACAATACAATATTATAAAACGATTGTGTAGTTTCTTACTTTTTTGTAAACATATTTTGTGTTTATATTTATGCTTCAAATGATGTTCAATTGTTCTTTTACGTTTCTTGTTATAATTTTCAACATAAAGTCGAAAAGTTATGAACTTTATATCACAAAATATATAGTATTCGTCCGTTAGAGGTCATAAGTCGTTAATTATTTTTTATTATTATTATTTTATTAGCTAAAGCAGAAAATTTTACAAAATAAAATCCTACAAGTTAACCGTACGCAGGTCTGGTAAAAAAACTTACATGCTAGAACGTTCTTACTAAAAAGAAAAACACACCAACTAACAGTAATCCTATATTGTTACTCATGTAATTATTAACTATTGTATCGTATTGTAGCGCGTTTTAACGGATAAAAGCGGTGTTTTAACAATTATACAAATTTAAACTAGAAAAAAAACCAACAAATGATATATACAAATATCTAAACAATGGTCCTAATCCTTTTTTAAAATTTTTTCTTTATAGTTATTTTCTTGTTAGTTCAAATTTTCAGATTACTTGGCAATGAATTAATAATATAATAGCTATCAAGTAACTGTTTTTCATACTAACAGTTTTGGAAAACTTGGGAAGAAGTATACTTTTACTTCATGTTTTACTTGTCTGGATAAGAAACTCTTCTCTTAAATCTTATTTCTTGGCCTTTTTATTTTTTAGATCCTTATTGTTTGGTAAAATATTAAAAGAAATTTCGGCCATGCGTGGATGCTTCCATCGGTGACGTCAACTTGGAAACGTCGAGCTTTCCATTAGTCCCTCTTCCATAATAACAGGTGCAACCCCCTCCAAAGGAACCACGCCCTCGTCAAAGAAATGAAAGGAAATGAGGCTTCCTTTCCCAATTTCCGCGTAAATACGCCTTCCGAATTGGGTTCTGTTCGCATCATTACGAGGACTCTTCATTACCTCTGTCGCGCCCCTCCACAATCACCTCCCCCTCCCCCTCCCCCTCCCGCCCTCCTCCTTCACCCCCGCCCCTCCAGCCACCATCAGCGCGAAATTACGTCTTTATTGGAGACATCATTCAGCAACGCAAGACGAGAAAGACTCCGCACTCCTCCGAGCGAAAAGAAGGACGGAAGGAAGAAAGGGAGAAACGAGAATACGTGGGACAAAAACCGGAGAAAAGAAACAACAAAACTGTCGTGAAAGCGCGGCTGGTAATTTTCAATGACATTTGCCAAAGAAAAAAGGAAAAGAATTGTAGGTGATGGGGAGGAGAGTCAACGTCTAAGACCTGAACACGGTGCATATTAGACCTATTCAATTATGTATTGTTGTATTCGTAAATGGGAGGAAATGTAGCTTAGTGCTATTGAAGCTCATCTTCATGGAGCGATAGGAGTTAGGAGTTGTGTGGTAGGCCATTGTTAGTAGGTGCGCGCTGCTTAGCTGGGTTTGCCAACAACTCGGTCGACGTGGAAGGGTTAGTAATAGTTAAGAGTTATTGATACTAGGAGGAGCTGGATAGAGGAAGGAAGGTTTGCTCTTCAGTAGACACAGCTATGTGAAACGGGACATTAATGTGAAAAGCTGCAAATTCTCTGGCCCCTTCGGGATTCAATTCTCAAAGTTTACTCTCGAGAAAATACTCCCAAGAAGATATCATAGAACACGAGAGAGTATATTTGCGTGTTAGAAAACAGAACCGAAATAATAGAGAACGAGATCCACCCGTGCGATTCAAATTAACCTAGGATCTGTATGAAAATAAGAATGTCTTCCAGTTGTAGGTAACTTTCACATTTAGCGTTAACAATTATGAATTNTAACCTAGGATCTGTATGAAAATAAGAATGTCTTCCAGTTGTAGGTAACTTTCACATTTAGCGTTAACAATTATGAATTGTACGTAATATTATGCAATGGAACATTACGTAATGTGGGTGACCCGTGGCGTAGTGCCTTCTAGCGTACTCGCCTTGTACCTCTGGGGACGCAGGTTCAAAACCTGTCTGATCCAAATAGAATTCGCGGTGTTCGTGGCAGGTTTTCTCGGGGTTCTCCCGCTTTCCCGGTCTATCATTCCACCACAACATTCACTCATCATCATCAAAGCCAAAGCCAGAACTTTGGAAACGGCGATGGAATTCTGCTTTGAGTAGTCTCCCCGTCGATATGCCGAACGAATGTGTAATCTCGTACTATTCCGTACAAATATCGATAATTTCTCACCAGACACGTCCTTGATTTCATTCGTCAGGAATCAAGAAATCGAGTTACATCGTTTTAAATGAATAAGTGTAGTAGCGTCTTTTCTTGGTAGGAAATCGTAGACACTTCTTCTAATTCGCTAAAGTACGATTCGTGTGAGTTACGCAGAAAAGGAACGAATGACAACAACTACACTCAAACTCACGATACTTTGTCTAAAATTATTCAATATGGCTGCCTTAAACAAATTACCAACCTTTACGAAACAAATCCTTGAAACTCACTCGCGAAAATATCGAGGAAAGCAGCGTGGTCACAAAGAATTTAAGTAATATCCAAATAAGAATTAATAGTAGTCACAAAAGCGACTATTTGCTGTAAAGAAATAATACAAGTTAACAACACAACAAAGACATAAAGTATTCGTTCCTCATGCTCGATGCAGAAGGAACAGAACACTGCCAGTAGAGCAAGCGAATTGATTGTTGTCCGACGTTGGCAATGGATTCAAGTTCGAATGTCTTGCCAACACAACGCGAGGCACTCTTATCTTTACTCTTATGGACGATGGCGAAGTAAAAGCTTTGGCTATATTTAGTACAGGTTCTATACCAACATCGAGCCAGTTAGACTGACAATAAATAAATAAATTTATAAATAATTTACGGTCAAGCTAACTGTTACCAACTGCGTATGACCACAATGAGGACAACAAGGTAATTTACTGCGACTAATGAACACAGAGCATCAGTGCATTTCTGTTCATGTTCTTTTTCTCTGAAGTTGAATTTCTCGAAGCGAAGTATGATGACTTTTACTATACGCGTAGAAAGTTACGAGGAAGCAGTGGATGGGGAGGGAGAAATTGAGAAGGAAACGAAGACCAGCTAAGAATAATGAGAAGGGGAGGAGCGGACAAGGAGGAAGAGAATATTGATTGTGCTGTTCGCTCCCTGCCAGAAGCCTGCAGGTGCCTGCAGGGGAAGTGGTACGTGTAATCAGTTTCGAGAGCATGTCAGGGTATCTGCGTGGCAAACGATCTTAAGGGTGGCCTAACGACTTGAGGCTTAGTTAGATTGTCTGACGCGATGTAATTGGGCTTTGTGCCACAATATCCGTCTTAAATATTGTTCGCAGAGCGATTCGACGGGGAATCCACCATTGCTTCTTTGATCTCAAGGAAAACTGATCGAGAACTTGCTGGAGATGTGGTTTTATCGTTACTTTTTGGCAAAGAATTTTTAAAAAATACTGAAAGATGTTGTCTTACAAGAAAAAATCAATACAATAGAAAAGGTCAGCACCTCTCTTTATGCTGTGACTTTGGTCCAAACACTCCAGTTTTTTTGTTCTCTTAATATGCAAAATCAAAACTGAAACTCTGTAATCTAACAACTTCTATTCTCTATCTGTTCACCAAATGTGGCGGCGTTTATTTAAAATATTAAAATTAAATAATATTTGACATTGGATTTTTTCCATTATTACGAAACTATTTTTGAGTTCTTATTGTGTATTATATTTTTGGTAAAAATATTCTAAAATTGATGACATACCTTACACTTGATGTACATGGCCAAAATATTCTCGACGCATCTATCTGCTTAAATACGGTTCTCGTACTCACCTGCAGAAAAAGAAAAATCAAATTCGTTTTAGCACTAATTGAAGAAAACACCATAAAAAACATTGTAATGTTTTTAACTTTTATTATGTTATTAAGATGAAGTAAGTACAGTTTTTTAAATTTCTCCTCCCACGATACCCCGATGTAATCCAATTACGAAGCTCAAGAGTTTGTAGTCGTAATTGAAATTAATTAAAAGTACCAATAACATACAAACCAGCAACATTTGAATAAGGATCAACAATTTGATGATTGGTTAAATGAGATAATTTTTATTACTTAACGATATCACCTAGTATTTTCTACAATATAGATGTTGCAAGTCATTGTTAGATGAACAATCCATTTTTAAAGAACGGACAATTCTCTTCTTTCAGTAGTAGTTTATAAATAAAATAATTACAAGAACGTTTGACTAGGTTCTAAAATGGACCCCTGTGGCTCTCCTCTCCCTATCTCGGGAAAAAAATCATAAAGATTGCAATGTACTGCGGTCTTCTGGTTCCTCTCTGATTATTTTTGCATCGCTTAACGTATCCTGTATTCGACAAAGTTCTTAATTATATAGGAATCAACCCGCTCAAAGAACTCGTAGTAGATGGTCTTAAGAACATCGTACTTTCAAATTTAAACAAAAATAAATAAAAAAACCATTGTCGCGTGGCTGCTGATCAATTCGTCTCGAATATCCTTAGGTTGATATCATACTGACAGAACCATGAATTTGTTGGAAACAAGTAGTCAAATATCATTTTCTTGTAATTAAATAATCAAAAATAGTCAAACAATGTCATATAGTTCCCATTTGGTTCTATTGAAGTGATTTTGCCAGGTTGATGATTACGATATGATTTTTGCTAAAGACTTATTTTTTCTCGAAATCTTGTATGTTTGTCTTGTTCTTGGTACTTCTGTCTTGGTATTGACCTTGATGAGGTTTTTTAAAAATTAAAGATGCCTTATAACCCTTTTAGGCAGAAAATTAAGTGAGTGTTGGAAGATAAGTTGGCAAAAATCTCAAGAAGGAAAACAAATGTATAAATTTATAAAAATCGTCATCTTCAGTTATAAGAATAGAAAATGGTTTACACCGTCTGCGCCTACATTACAAGTTTTAACAGGACACGGGGACTACAACACATTCTGGTATAAACGAGGACTAGCAGACACAAACAAATGTACATGTAATGACGACGAGGGCACAGTCCACCATGTGATCCATGAATGTAGATATGTTGACGCAGAAAGAGCAAGTTGGTTCACAGAAGTAAAGAAACACGGTGCATATTCTACAACAGAATAGATTAAGAATATAGAAAAACAAGACATATACTATAAATTTGAAGAGTACATTACACAGGTACTCTTAATACGAAAGGCAACAATCAATACACCTAGATATAGATAATAGTAATTGCTCGTGACTCCAAGTGGTGGAGAAGGTAACAGCTTAATCAGAGTAGTTGAGAGGACTATCGGGAAGAAGCCAAAATTTGGCAATGCAAAGAAAAGAGATCATAGATACCAAATACAGGGGTGACATGGAACAAAAGGAAAAGGAGAAAAAAATAAAGAGATAAACAATAGACATAGTAAACAAAACCCAGAAAGTGACCAAACGGTCGAGTAACTGGGTTGCATAAAAGAAAATGTGAATAAATAAATAAATATTATTCATCTCGCCATGAGTAAATCGTACCTTTCAGTGCAAGTGCAATTTAAATGGACCGTAATGAAATACAGCTGATCAAAATGTATTTTACAACTCAATGTGTGAAGGAGAAATGAAAGAAAATCAAGTTAGTCGTCGACCACGAAACTTGCAAGTTACTGATTAAGTTCATGCGTGGGAGAAAATGCTGAGAAGGAAAAGCAATCAATGCAATGATGGCGGGATGATGTAAGATTGCGAGTGAGTCACGTGTGCAATCCTCCTGATCCTCGGTGACCAAGGTCCTGACCAAGGGATTAAACGTGAGCCAAGGGTGGTTCAAGGGATCTCCGAAGCCGAGATGAAGATGCTCCAGGCATCCTAAGCT
Organism: Laupala kohalensis; assembly: GCA_002313205.1. Lineage (NCBI taxonomy): Eukaryota > Metazoa > Arthropoda > Insecta > Orthoptera > Trigonidiidae > Laupala > Laupala kohalensis. Next base: position 215,432 of record NNCF01126895.1, read on the forward strand.
CCAAGGCTGTCGGCGTAGATAAGGTTTGCTCACAGCGAACGCTGCGGAAAGAGATACAAAGTGAGAAAGAAATTACGATACGAGTAGAGGTGGATCTCGGGGGGGGGGGCAAGGGGGCTAAAGGGACTATAGACCCCCACCTCCCTTGGACCACTATTCTCAGCAGATAAAGGCATACTTTGTAAAAGTGTTACCAGATATGAGGCACACTAAATTTACATTTTATAGGCAAAGGTAATACAATTTTTTGTTATAATTTCTGCGTATTACGTGCACTGGTTGAAGAGACTTGCAACACTGAGCGTGTTCCATGCATGTAGGCTGAACTCTGTAATACTTGTATAAGCGATACAGTGCTACCACACTGCTGACAGCACAACTCACGTCTAGCCTCCAATGATATTGTCGCGTTGTGAAAAGGTAGTAGGAGACATCTTTCTTTATGGGACGGTCTTGAGACGTTCGAAATTTGCCTTTTCTACATGCTTCATGTCACCTATAGAAGTCATGTGTATTTCTATGTTTTCACAGGATGCCGTTTCTCCTTCCTTCCATACGTTGTGTTGTCTCTCTGTACGCTATAAGCTCTTTGTGATCTCATTAGTAGATCCTTTACTAATTGATACTCGGATTAAGAAGAAGACCTCTTGGAGACAATTGTTTTCAAGAATATATTCTACAAAAGTCTCTTGTTTGAGATTTTATCGTGTAACTTTAATATATTTTTCTTTTCTCTTTTCATGTCTGCGTTAAAAATATATTTTCAATTACTATTTGTTTTGTATCTATAAAATTCTGATTTGGTCACAAAATCTTAATGCTTTAATACGCATTTGTCATATTAAACAATTGGTCACTATTTAATACAGATAATTATCTATTCGATGAGTTGATGTATTTTATTTAAAGATAAGGTTATTAAAATTTGTGATGTAAATTGATTATTTTCAAAGAAAATGGTCCCCAGATACTTCNGATAAGGTTATTAAAATTTGTGATGTAAATTGATTATTTTCAAAGAAAATGGTCCCCAGATACTTCCTCGGTTAGGCCCCTCCCCCACTTGATTACGGTCTAGGTCCACCACTGGATACAAGTACAGGAGATTGTTGACTGGAGAATCATTGGAATTGTTGAAGCAAGGACCACCTCGTACGGACGGATGAAGTAACTACAACTAACGCATTAAAAAAATGAGTAACCTAAAATGGAAATGATTTGGGGAAAACTTAGACCAAACTGAGCGTTGACACACTTTTAGACCAAGTATATTTACGAAAGTGTATAAAACTAGATGATTCTTATCGAGGGGATGAACTTTAAACACCTTGAATTGAAGCTAAAACTCTTTTTTTTTAAATTGTTGTTTAAATCAATTCCTAATCAGGCAGCTTCCACTTTGTAGGATAAACTAAGATTTTTATGTCCAAATAATATGTAATATAAATCACCATAAGGTGTATATACAAATGAAAGGAGATTCAATTCAATTTAATTTTAAATTGTGAGTTTCATTATTATTTGAAATTCGTAAAAACTGTTATTGGAACGATTCAACATAAAAATCTTCCTTCTATAAGTTATTTTTACTTGTTGACTTATTTATCTCGTTACTATTATTATTATCATCATTAGAGTATTATTATTCTTTGGTAGTTTTCTCTTAAACTGTGTATAAGAATAGAATATATTTAAATTATCCATTTTTAAAATATATATTTATTTTATACTATTCAATTACATTTATTTTTGTTTAATAATGGAGAGGTCCACTGAAGAGGACAGCCAAGGCAAAACTGGGAAATATCACGTGAATAGATCTCTACCCTGAAATCTACCCCAAAACAGATGAGAAATGTGTATAAAGTTATCGTGAGGAGAAACGTCGGTGCTGATCTGCTGACAGTCAACGCTGATCTGCTGACAGTCAACGCGTTCGTCCATGCAGTTAGCAAAGTCAAAGCGATCGTCCCGCCACACAGCCCCGTTGCCCTCAATCCTCTGGGAGCAAAAGGAGGGGGGGCAGCGGAGAATATAATCCGACAGGGTGACGTGGGTTGAGCGTAAGAGGATTGCCAGCACCACCCACCCTCTGTCCAGTGGGAAGGGAGTGGGATAAGGCTCGCTGCGAGGGCAAACGGCTACTAACGAATTGGAGGTTGATTGGCACCTTGGTGACAGACAGGGGGAGACAGGACCCGTTGAAAGGGAGTGGGGGTCTCCTCTCATCGAAGTGATCCAGATCACTCAACTACTAGACTCACAAAAAGACCTGTAAAGCACTATTCAAATTCATAACTGCCATTTTAATTTTATCATGTATCTTTACATCTAAAACAATAGCTATTTATTCATGAGGTAAACGTTTGTTAAATTCGTATTTTGATTTTACAAGAGGTAAGTTGACAGTACCATCGGTCACTTATCGTTTATTTGGCACAGACACAAATTGCCATTGAATTCCTTTAAAGGATTAAGAACTATGACGAGTCCAAAATGAAATCAAATGCGATTGAAAATTCAATATGTACTAGTAACGCTGGTTTAATTGGATTGGTTGAAGTGTGGAAAACATTCACAAGGACGAATGGAAATTTCATTATGGTGGGTGGTTCCAATAGTCTGAGCATAAGTAGAGTTATTTGTAAAGCGTTGGAATTGGGGAAGTGTCCTAATATACGCTTCCTACAATGAAACGTGCATTTTCAAAGGAGAAAGGGGTGTCAAGAAATGGGTTTTACAGAATCGGTTTCTTCAGAGAAGTAGACAGCATTGAATCCAAAGATCAAATTCCCTGGATCTGATAAGAAGAAGGTAGATCAACCAGTGAGCGCATTGACGAAGGACAGATGTCACCGTCCTCAGGGATTCCATGGTTCTCTGCCCTTTCGACGCAGAGCCTGCTTAGCGGTCACTTGTCTCCAATCCCACGTCCCGTCGCCACGGTGAGACCACGTGACCGCAATCTGCTGCTGCGGGAATTCCCCAGATAGGCAGCGTCACTGTCAGGTGACAGAGGAACTAGAGAAATTGTGTAGAAACCACAACGCCTTCCACAAATGGAAGTGTCTAGTTGTATGAAGAATTAGAAGAAAGTAATGCTTTGCTTATGATTTTATTTTGCTTCACATCGAATGAAAAATCACTTTTTAATAAATTGTTAACAAGCAGATGATAAAGAAAACCACAATAATTTTCGTCAATATTAAGTCAACCAAAAAGAAAAATCTGCAAAATCTGAGGGAAAATGGTTACGCGATCTTCCATTGTATTCATAATTTCAAGATTCTCAGATTAAAAACTTCGGAGAATACAGCATCAAGATTCCCAATGAAACATATTTATCTTTGTACGACCTCCTCATGGCTTAGAAATTAGAGCGCAGGTTTCAAAACCACACGGATCACGGATTAACCGATGAGAAGGAATTATTTAAGCCCACGCTGACCAACTTATCTTGGGTCGCGGGAAATTTTCTATACACTGTTGATCGATCGCGCCGGCAAGGGATAGGGTTTGGCAAAACGTTGCCCGAATAAAACTAAAGGGTCAAATTTATTTATTTGTAACGCTATATTTAGATTCTCATCAACAAATTTATTTCATTTAGCTGGAAAAAATACATTGTATATTTCCTAATTTCAAAACAAGTATTCATGGAATTATAATAACATGTTTTCATATTGTAATGTATGGCGGGGTAATACTGAACACAATTTTCTCTTTTTCTCTCACCGGATATGTCACGTTAAATATAAATTCTGACAACAAAGATTGATGATACAAAGTTCTAATGTTTCATAAATATATCGATACATATAGAACAGGTGTCGTCACTGGTTGATATAAAACTTCCAAATCAAACTTCCTCACGAACATACCTGTCAAGTTTATTTAAAACTTTTTCCGACGTTTCGGTTCTTCAAATGGGTGGTAGCGAAATCTCAAGAAATCAGAACCAAGATCATTACAGATTTGCCGGAACAAACATAACCTCAATGTGTGTATCATAAGTCAATACAGTTCAAAATCCAATAAGGCACTCTTGGTTTGAATTTCTTGAGGAGGGTTACGCATTTGAGTAGCCGAAACGTCCGAAACATTTTTTTAATACACTTGACTGGTATGCTCATGAGGATGCTTGATTTAAAAAAATTGATATAAAATGTACTTTATCTCGCTGAGAGCGTTGATTTAATCTATATACTCGTATACGAATATGGCCGACGATTTTTCCAAGTATCTCATAAACATCTCCTTTGAACTCAGGGTATTTTTTGATTGTGATTTCATTTCGTCCCAACTTCAATCCCGCGTATTAACCACACCATTTCCTCCGATGCGTCCTTCCGTTGGCGGCGGCCAGCGACGCTGCAGACGGAGAACCAGAGACGGGAGGCAAGCGAATGGGATTAGCGGTTACAACTTGCTATTGTCCGTATTGCGTCCATTGTGCTTCCGTTCGGCGTTGTATTCCGCGCCACTCGGGCTCACACGGAACCACAGGAAGAAAGGAATAGAAGGGCCGAAGCGAGATAAACCAGCGAAGGGATTAGTCGTCGTCCGCAGCCACTTCCATTTCCGGGCGACCATTGTGCGGCGCAGGAGGCCTTGAAATAATACACAATCACCACGCGATTTGTTGGGCTTTTAAGTGAAGGCAATGGAGTAGAGCATTATGGTCGGATATCTTGCTAACAATGGCTTTCTCGTGCATCTATTACGCAATTGCGCAAGTCCTTCTACGAAAGGAAATTTCTTCTTCTTGCGTGTTAGGGCAAGTAAGTTTATACAGGAAGAATTTGTACGGTCAATGACAAGAAATTGCCATAATAATAATAATAATAATAATAATAATAATAATAATAATAACACATAATAGTCAAAGAACACAACACTAAAGAATTCATGAGAAGGATGGAAATAACAACAAAAACTCTTTTAAATTCACGTAACCTGACGAAAGCAATAAACTCATTAGTCATCCCCATACTATCCTACTCATTTGGGGTAGTAAAATGGTCAACTACAGATCTGGAAAATTTAGAGAGGAAAATCAGAACCACGATGACAAGCAACAACAAACACCATCCTAAATCAGCATTAGAACGAATGTTCATCTCACGTAACCAGGGCGGAAGAGGCATCATACCAATCAAAGACCTCCATGAAAGACAAAAGTATATCCTCAATAAGTTTTTCCGGAACAAAGCGTATACCTCATCACTACACCAAGCAATTACAACCAGTGATAAAAACTATACACCCTGTCACCTGAATGAGCCTCTACCCCAACCAATACAAAAAAATAGAATGACAACCTGGCAAGATAAACCAATACATGGGAACTACCCCAACCAACTGACTAACAGCAAAATAAATAAAGTAGAATCAGTTAAATGGTTAATGAACGGAAAATTATTCCCAGAAACAGAAAGTTTCATAGTATCAATGCAAGACGGAGTCACACCAATTAGAAACTACAGGAAAATTATCCTGAAAGAAATCGGAATTACAGATTCATGTCGCCGATGTAACCAAACCAAAGAAACTCTCGAGCATATCATTGGTGGTTGCACACAGTTGGCCCAAAATGATTACAAAACTAGACACGATAACATGGGAAAAATAATTCACCTGGAAATTGCAAAATCACTGAACTTCATTAAGAATCCCATACCACCAGACCATCTGTATAAACCTCAACCAGTCCTGCAAGACGATTTGAAAGCAAATATTTTGTACTGGGACAGAAGCATTCTCACTGACCGAACAACAATTCACAACAGACGTGATGTCATCCTTTGGAAAAGAAAAGAATCAAAAGTGTATCTCATCGATTTTGTCGTAAATTACAACAATCTAGAAAAAACAAAGAACGACAAAATATCAAAATACCAACAACTAGTCTTTGAAGTAAAAAAACTCTGGAATGTTCAAGAAGTGATCATAGTGCCTATCATTTTATCTACCCTAGGACTAGTACCCCAATCCCTGGTCGACTCCATTAAAAAACTCAAAATCAACACCAATATAATAAGTAGATTGCAACACAGCGTCCTTCTGTCCTCAGCCCACATTACCAGAAATTTCTTGGACCTAAAATAGATTCTTCCTCCTAGCATAATTTGATTTAATAAACCACTGCTGAGAGAAAAACCAACACAAGTTTAGAGAACTAAATAATAAATAATAATAATATCCTTCTCCCTCAGGAAGTTCATAGAATCTGGAAGATGAAACAAGTCCATATAGTCCCAATAGAAATCTCCAAAAACTATACATTCCAGTTTAGAAACATTAAATTTACCCAAACACATTTACATATCTCTGCAAAAAGCCATCATTATTGCAACATCCCATATAGTTAGAAAGTTTTTCTCTCTAAAAAATTGAAAGAGAAATGGACACTTGACCTCTAGGCCCGTGCCATTTTATCAACCAGCGTTTGCTGAGAAAAAATTCAATTAAAGAATAATAATATTAATAATAAAATGTTTTCATTTAGAGGCGAGACTCAGACCATAAGGTCTGGTCTACCGTCTGACCACGCAATAAAAGAGAAAAATACAGTTTATACAGAAGTAGAAATATTATGGAGGAGCGACATTTACATTCAAAAATGGCTTATTCAATGACTTCGATCACGTTAATTCTTTGCCATTTTAAAAATATAATCAAAAGTTACCACGGACAATAAGACGTGTATATTATTCAAGGAATTGATATTTTATGAAACATGGAAGAAATTTTATGAAAATATTTATTATAGCGTACAATCACCAGCAAACTAATTTGGAAATCATAACACAAATTTCAAAAGTATGTTTCATATGTTTCATTTCTCATCACATTGTGCCGTCACGGGATTCAACTTGGCTAATTGAGTAGAGCTCTGAGCTAATTGAGACTGGACGGTTGGGGTTCCTAGAACTACTCAGTGCGCTGTAATTATATTATCTACCCTGAGGACAAATCTACCGTAGGGAGATGATGGGCACATCATTGCGTTTTTTGCATCAATATCATTGCGTTCCTATTTCCATTTGCTATGTTTTAGTTGGTTTTTTTGCTACGTTAAGTCGGTACTTTTACCTGTTGCAAAAAAAACAACAATCCCGGGGAAGTTTCTCCATAAAAGCCCAAGTAATAATCCAAAAATTTTCGCCGTAAGGTATGAAAATTCATCGACACTAGATAGGGAATGGTTCTGACTCTCATTTGAAAAATATCATAGGAGGCATTTTTGGGAGGTACTTAAGTCTAGTCTAGTCTTTGGGGGGTACTTAAGGGGCAAAACAGACACGGAAATGTCTGTGTGGAAAGCAAGTAGTAGCAGCGCAGATAGAGCACTGTAGAGTTGACGGAGACCCACATACGAAGGAAGGTGCTAACGCGACGGCGCCATGGTGTCGGCCACCCGCCTCTCCTTTCTCCGCCACCGCGATCCTAATTGTGTTTGCCATTCCATTACCTGTCACGGCGCACGCTCCGTTGGTGGGTGACGACAGCATTTCACCAGGGGCGTGGCATCCGAACATTCAATGACGCTTTTACATTGTCACAATTACTAAAAAGCGTGTATGTGACGAGGACGCCAAGAACGACAATATTCAGCGGAAATCTTTTTAACTCGATTCGCGGAGAGGCGATTGAAACTCGTATATAATTAACGATAAGTCTGAAAACATTCACCTCTTGATGTTTTTGCTCTGAATAAACATTCTTTAATATATGTATTGAACTATTTGTCATGTTCAGTTGTCAAAACAATTGCGAAACAAACCACGCACGATAACAAAATGAAGAACTTGAACACAGAAACAGGACAGTGAAGAAAAACAGTTTATAATGTGTTAGCTGTCAATCTACGTGATACTAATTTAACGGTATATTCATCATCATATTTTTTAACGATTTAACTAATATTTCCGTTCCCCAGTCCATTATAAACCTTTTTCAGAGTCGCCTCCACTCACATGAATTGTTCGATTGCTCCACTGTGTAAATGATTTCACGTTCTCCCGTGTTCAAATTGAAATCTCACTTTTGTATAATAGTATGGTAAAGGTGAGTAGCTATTGTGTCAGCGTGCTCACTCGTCGCCAAGTCATCCCGGGTTCAATTCCCGGTGGGGGCAAGAAAAATTTGTAGCTTTTCAGTTCTATGTCTCAGTTCATNGTTCACATAGTTGCGGCGTTTGAAAAGTTCACCCTCTGCGACTGACAACCGCAGTTGTAATATTCGGATACAGCAATATGGATTCTATGTAGATCCTGTTCCCCACAAAATTCACGTGTGAAGTAAGTAAATTCACACAGAACTCAACCTTACCAAAAGTAGTTAACGTGGTCCGTAGTTGGCCTATTCGTGAATACATAAAGAATTGTAAAAATTAATACAATTTCAACGAAATGTTAACAAATATAGAACATATTGTATATGATAACTTTCAGTCAGGTGAAAATAGAGGCGAGTCGGAAATCGAAGTCGGGACCTCTGCAATAATCGCAGGAGCGTTAACCACTACACCACCCGTTCGCCCTCCACAACTGTATATCTGTCTATAGGTGGTGCACATTTATTAAAGGCGAACGGATGGTGTAGTGATTAACACCCCCGCGATCAAAGCAGGGGTCCCGGGTTAGATTCTCGACTCGCCGCCATTTTTACATCACATATCTTCTCCACGTGTAGGAACACGGAAGAAATATAGACAAATCATAAATGAGTTAATTAAATTGTATTACGAGAGGAGTAATCACCGCGTTTCTCGAGCGACTCGTCCCATCCAATTGGAAAGAGGGAACCCGTTCCCAGAGGAACGAATGTTGACGTCGTCAGCGGGTGAACGACGTGTAATTTGGAGCTTCGCCGACACCCGTCCCTCTGCCATTACGTTTCGCCACGGAAGCAACATTTGCGTCGGAACCGAAGTGGGGATTCCCACCTGCCCACTCGCTTGAACAAACACCAAGGGGAACCATTGGGGTGAGAATGTTGGGTCGGATTTAGAAATTGGATTTTTATGTAAATCGACCTGGGGTGCTTGGCATCATACGGGGTTAAAATAAACATTGTTATTAATGTAACTAACATAGTCTCAAAAATATCAAATCGAACGCCAGACACTGAAATGGGAAAAGAAAACTATAGGGAAACTCGTAAAACGGGACACGATTTTCAATACGATTTGTACTTTCTCGTAAAAAGTTATCTAAGATTCTCAAATTTCATACTCACGCTTATTTTGTTTCCGATTGTTAGAATATAAAGTTTTACGTATGTGCTGAAAAAAATTGGAATATATTTCCAAAATTGTGGAATCGCCTTGAAAATCATTTGCGATCCTATATATTCTCCGTGTAGCATTAACATGAAGACTGACGTTGAATGAATTATTCTCTTCTTTCTGTGCTTTTTTAAAATGTACATGAATAAATGAATTTATAGTAAAAAAGCCGTTACAAA
>NNCF01126895.1:227270-262798 GCA_002313205.1 Laupala kohalensis
GTTGCCTTTGGGTAGCGCCCTCTAACCGTGATTACTCGCGTTTTTGCGTCCCCGCCCCGAATAGGCACGCGCAAATGTACTGACTTCTTCTTTTCATCTGTTTTGTTTTCTAAGTATTGTAAATATCTCGTGTCCTAATTTTTTTATATATTCAGCATGTTCCTCAAATTCTTCCTGTTCTTGTCTTATTTTATCCATATTGTTTGTTGGAATATAAGATATTGTAAATTTTCTCGTGACTTTAGGAACATTCCCATAATTTTTTGTGTTCTTCGTGATCCCTGTTAAACAACAACGACTTGAAGTCCAGATACTTGGAACACTTCTTCCGTAAAGACAACATTCCGGCAACAGACGAGTCGAGAGGGTAGCAAGCAGTTGCAAATGAGAAGGTCGGGCCATAGACGTTACTAAGCGAGGGCTTGTGGCGGAAGCGATATTCCACACGAAAGCACTGCACATAGATAGAAATGAGCCAGAAGTTAAGTAGTTGTTAAACGAGCTGTGAGGATTTCACAGTTGGTGAGGCGACAATTATAATCGGTCAAAAAAGATATCCCTACAATTAGAACTCGAAGAGTATTTCTAGGGCACCAGAATTGGAGTTAAATCATTTCTAGACTTTAGTAAGGATGCGAGCTCTGTATCTCCCGGCTGCTATCACTCACCCTGCACTCACTTGAAGTGCCAAAGTGCCGATCTTCCGTTTTCCACCCAGTTTCGATCATGCCTATCTGAACTCCATCTGTCTCGTTACCAGCTCTGCCAATAAATGTAATTCTGTAGTTGTCTTTTGAAAAATAAGTTGTATACACAATTAAGTACTTTGCTTTTAAATTATTTGTATTTTTTTTCGAAGTATCTAAGAGATGGAAAAAACAAAACAAGTTGTGACAGGTACGATGTAAGACAGAGGGTGAACAGAATACTTGAAATATTCGACGAATTATTTGTGCCCGAAGTTATCAGTCTTCTGTAATTGCGTCGAGGAAATGAAAGTAGTTTTAGTCAAAATATAATACAGAAATATTTTAAATCAGATAATTTAGCATTAAATGCCATAATACTGTTTTTCGACCCAACTTTCCCCAATTGTTGGTGAATCTTGTTTAATCTTCAGAGTGCTTCAATGTCCCGTGTTACACTGGAACTCATATCATATTATTTGTATTATTACGGATTCTTTCTCAGTAGAAACTGGAAATATTCACCCATCCCGTACGTGGTATTAGGTTTTACCGATACGGAAAGGAAATTCATCGTACGATGAGTTATTAATTAATTCAAAAATTTTAGGACGATGTGACATCTACAGGAGGATCGCTTTTTGTGCGACCTCCATGATGTTCTCCTCGAGTCCTAGCTCTTCCAAATTCTTTGATAAAATACCTTCGACAGATACCACTAAGGGGATAATTTCAACCTTGTCCAACTTCCATATATTGTTGATGTCAATTTATTAGAATTTATTATTATTATTATTTTTAATTTATATGAAAGTTATGTTCTGCCAAATCGCTTTAAATATCCGCGTGTTCAGCAGCGTCGCGACGGAAAATAGGAGAATCGTTGCCACCAGTGAAATTTTTTCTCCAGACGATGTCCAGAAGCGGTGTTCAACTCCAGAATAGCGGTGAATGCGTGTGTCTGGAAGTGGGGAGGGGGGGGAGAGAAAGAGGACACAAACAAGTAAACGTAGTAGACGGCCGAAGCAGCGTCACCGTTGCGGTGCGCGTGGCGAGTCCAGTGACAAAAGGAGGAGAGCCAACAGCATCAAGGGATCCGCTTACTTTCCCACTCGACTCGACCTGACCGCCATCCACTTGCCTCGCTCTCTCTCTTTAAATTCCATTATGCAAATCCTTAAGGTACGCTAATTGTCTAATACGAGGGATGCCATTTGCACAGTTGTATGAGGCGGGGTGCGCGCGCTGCATGCAAAAGCGAATGAAGTCAGTCATCGTTCCAAATACAAGATCTCTGTTGGAACGACAGATAAGGGTACACCAGCACAAGTAAATATTAGAGATAAATAATTGCGAATTTTACTTGCTTAGTTCTCATGAATTGGAGTTAAATAATATGCGAAGAAGTAAACAGGAACATTGAAATTGGTAATATCTACATATAACGCTGAGCATCTACATATAACGCTTTTTTATATAAAATTAGTTAAAGAATTTAGCTCACATGTCGGTACCAAACTCCATAAAAAACTTTCTTCAGAGTTTTCACGTATATTATTCATTTGTTTCCGGGCAATGACGGATCTATGAGGGGGGATAAGAGGTCTATAACCCCCTCCCTATTGGACCTGAACTCTTAACGGATAAAATTTAAGTTGATAAATGGCATACTTCGTAAAAGTGTTACCAGATTAATAATTGTTATTAATAATACCATATTCATAACTTTAATTAATAATTATTGTTATTAATAATACCAGAATGTTAATTATTTATTTGATGCATTTTATTTATTATAATAATAATAAATTTATTGTCAAAAAACAGTACAAACTGCGTATAACCACGTGGAGGAAAATAAACATTTTGGAAATAAATATTTAAAGGTAATATTTATAAAATTTGTGTTGTAAAACCATAATTTCTAAACAAAAATGCTCCCCGCTTAGCCCTCCCTTCCCCTTTGATTAGGGTCTAGATCCATCCGCCACTGCACGATTTGCTCGCTTTGCTACACATCGCAAGTATTACCCAACCATCAATAGGTGCACCAAAGTTCAACGAAGATAAATTAATTCTACGTTTGTTCGTGGAGTACACCGTTGAAAACTCGATGGAAACATCCTCTCAGCAAAATTTCCCACCCGTGTACCTCTCGTACGATAGGGAGATGGCTCTTCCTTACAACGCATCGCCAGTCCTAACACTGCGTCGGGATTGAAATGCGTAGGCTCTTCTACGCAGAGAACGCCAAGCACGGAATTGAAGACGTGTCTTGGATAAATTTAACGGGCATGAGAATAACGAAAATAAATTTTAAAAGGTTTTCTACACCAAGCGATATTATTAAAAGAAGGAGTATCTGCGCATAGGGGTACTGAGTAAAAGGAAATCTCTTAGCCTGTGGTATTTCACACAAATGAAAAAAAAAAGAGAATTTCTCTATTCATTGTCATGGAGAATTTCAACAATGTATTTCATTCGATAAAAAAGATTAAAGCTTATTAAGTATGTAATATATTTTTTCAAAAAAATATTTAGCGTAAGGTTCGTAAATAGATATCTCCGAGAGTTATGCGTACTTTCTTATTTAGTTTCTGAGTGAAGAATTTATTTTGTTTTAAATTTTCTTTCATCTACGGACCGAAATATGTAATAATTGTAATAAATAAATAATAAATAATATATAATAAATAATATGTAATAAATACATTTGAAGTTTCAAAAGAGGTCAATGCAAAACCTGCCGCTCCCAGAAACGAACTCTGGAAACACTGATGACCTTCTTTGGTACCACAATATTAGCTAGATTATTTTTAAAAAGAATGAATGGATCATTAAAAAGGTTTTCTGTATATACATGACTGACTGTCTTCCATCACATTTTTTTTTACCTTTTGTTGGCCAGCCTGTTCACCTTTGTTCAAGTTCTTTCTTTGTTTATTATACGTGATTTGATTCACAATTGTTTTGACATTTGAATAACGCAAATATATTCCAAACATATAAATGGGGATTCAAGAATAATTCTTAATTAATTTATTTATTTAATGTCTTTTGGCGAGGTTCAGGCCGTGAGGCCTGCTCTTCCATTTGGACTTGGAGAGAGAATTGGAAAGGAGAGATGTTGGGTGAGCATTTGTCTGGAGTACATGAGGGAAACCCCAGCTGAAAACCTCACCTAGCTTGGACGAACAGGGTTTGAACCAGAGCTCTACCGGTCAGCGATATCATTTTTTAAAATATGCCTTCAGGTGAGGTTTAGGCATGAGGTCCGCTCTTCCACCTAACCATCGGACCGAAAACGCTACCACCACAGTCCGATCTTTACGCCCAAAATTCAAAATCCGATGTTTCCGAGTGAAGTCTCAAGGCGAAAAATAACATAAAAAAGAAGTTTTTTTTCATTTATTCTAATTAGAGGTAACACAAATTGTCAATTTACAAACAAAAGGTGAACTCTGCACCCATGCGTAATGCATATAGCGGAGTGTCCTGGACACAATTTACAAAACACAAGGACAAAAACAGAAAAATTAGACAGAGCAAATTTCTACGAAACGTACCTCCACCTAACTTAAGATTTTAACTAGCAAAAACAAAACTAAACTACAAAAATTACAAATNCTCCGGCAAAAGCTGTCGGAGACGGAGGGGTTACCGTCCCCGCCACGAGGAGGCAGGTGACTACTATATTGCAAAATCATCACCAAATTACCACACTTATATCTAAACCTTTTTGAACAATAATAATAATAATAAAAATGAAAAATAAACAAAAAAAATGTATAACAATAACTAGTAAGCTAAGAAAACTACACAAGACCAATATACAAATTATCTAATTATTAAATGAGAACACAAATCAAAAATAAGCAAAGAACAACAATGATAATACTACATATTTACAATTTTAAAGAGTCATTTAAGAACTATCTTAAACGTCGAGAAAGAGTAGCCAAGTGCAGGAAAAAGAAGTCCCTCTTTTTATTTAATTTATCGCCCGCCAGGATCCTTCCGCGCATCGCTCGCTGTGAACACCTAATCGCGTCGAGGTGAAAAGACGAGGAAGGACGGAGGGGTGACGATCCGAAAGGGAGGGTGGAGGAAGCGGTGGCGCATCTATTTCCATTTGTTTCGCAATGCAATTACGCACCCGCGCGCCCTTCCCTCCTGAGCGCTAATGAGGCGCGTTGCGAAGGGATAGGTGAGGACGGACGGCTGCTACGGCGATAGACGAGCGGAGAAAGAGAGAGAAGATGAAATAAAGACTTCAAAACAACTCATATAAATAAGAATATTTCATAAAACGCCGATATTGACTTTCAATTAATTATACTTATAATACAACAAAGTCACTAAAATGTATGTGTGTCCCTAAAGCTGTGTATCCTCATAGAACTCGAGAGCTACTCATCCATTGTACGTGTTTCTTTTTGTAATTCATAGATATGTTGGAGGAATTGGTCCGATGTTGACAGATTGATATACATAACAAGAAGTAAAAGATTTCGACATTCTGTCATTATTTATTGATGCAAAATGCCTTTTCGACCGCAAGGCGGTCATATTCAAAGCCCCAAATATTTTTTTCAAAATATAAATTTCATAATGAATATAAATTGAAACATTCTAAAAACAATATACTCCCTTCTTCTTTGAAAAGTAAATAATTTTCAAAATAAAATGAAATAATAGCAGGAAATGAAAAAGCTGGCATACCTGGGTGTTTTGGCAAGCGGCGGCTAAAAGCACCGTTCTCTCATGAAGGGTCAGATTATATAGGGAAGTTTCAGGAATTTCCCTTGACATCATGGGTGTTCCATGTAACGGACTCTCATAGATATGTTCTTTGGCAAGGTTTTAGTATATATTTTGTAACCTTAGGCATCATAAATAATAGGCAATAACGAGTCACGCTGCCTAAACGGTTAGAGGTACCTAACAACTATGAATGGGAAAATTGTTCGGCTCAAAGAGTTCTACAAAAATGTTCGCGCGCTTCACGTGAAACAAACATTTTCGACTGTTGTTAAGTCTAGAGAAGAATTAGAGTGTAACATACCCATAACACATGAACGAAACCGAGGCGGAATGCTTATATACCTATTGTATACGGGGAGGGAGTTGACGAGTTAAATCCCTTCTTGCTTAAAAGTCTATTTTTCTGTGAATCAATACTTATAAATGTACATTCTCCTACGAATTAATTTTTTCTATGTTCGTTGTTACATATAGTACAATAAAATAAGATTCAACGACGTCTCATTTTCTTGTTCATTCGTCATAATCTGATGAAATTGTATTCGCTCTTTTTGAATGAAAATAGAGTTTTCACGAAAGCCTCGGGTTAAATAACCAAACGGGTTACCCCGACAGGGTCTAGGACCCGACCGAACAGGTTAAGAGCGATTTTTACGGTGATAGTGATGTGATATTCGCACATATCCTTCCAAACAAATATGTTCTTGAATATGTTGGCCACTACGGACACGTGTGTAAGCAATTGCTTTCTCTTCCAAAGTGTTCGTATACGTGTGAGTAGGCATTGTACTTCACAGTGCGCGCAATGAACCGACGCGCAATACAATCCTCTTCAGCTAACAGATCGTTTCCCATGGGGGAAGTAAACTGCGAGAAATTCATTCTTTTCCGCTCCGATGACGTCCCTCGATGTCGAACCGAGAGAGAACAGACGCTCGCAGCTCAGCGCACGTGTCTCAGCAAAGCACTTCCTCATCCCGTTATCCAAACAACTTCGGAGAGGAGACATTCATCAATGCCTGTCTCTAAGCTACTTTTAATCGTCTGCGAATGGATGAATCAGATTTGAAACATAGGTGAAGATGAGATACAGAGACAGGAATTAATATGCACCTAGTGTTCGCAGCGAAAGAAAGAAATGAGGGAGGGGTCTAAAGACCTAGCGAAAGTCGAGGAGTCAACGTCATCATTGCGAGATTGGAGACTTTTTCCTCGCTGTAGATACGTGGGTGTTTTACTCGTATCAGTAGAATCTTAGTGAGTTAACGTTCGGTTACTAACACCTACATCAGCCTTGGCGTTGTATTGTTGTGCCATCTATGACGGACAGACGATTTGATCTCTAACCTTTGACTGAAAGAACAGAGCCTGAAGTTAGATTTTCCACAGGTCATAGCAACAATGTGTGGGTGCCGGGGTATACCGTAATTTTTGAATCACTTACTACGGAGCTCGCAGAGAAGGAAAAGGAATGAGGGAGGAGCCAATAGATTCCCCTCGACTCTTCCTCTCGCTGTAACACACATGGACCTTTTACTCGTTTCATCAGAATCTTAGCAAGTTTACGTTCGGATGCTGTCGCCCACATCAGGCGATTCGTAGTATAATTAGTAATTAATATGCCAAGTCTGACGGACAAAGGGCTTGATCTTTAACATTTGGCCGAAAGAACACTGCATGAAGTGAGCTTTTCCATGGGTTATAGCAGCGTATGTGTGGGCGCCGCTGAGTGCCATCTACACTAGACCAAATCCCGCAACCGACATGACAACACCGCGCTTTCGCGCCACTGGTTACATCGTTACATTTCTTTCACCTTAAATACTTACAAAGTCACCACGTATTGACAAAATTGGGTCTCGAATTAAGAATACGACATCTCTAACCTAACCATGATTACTTGGAATCAGCGCGTTTTCTCTTATGTTCTGTGACAAGGGTTAAATAGCTTCGTATTTCAGGCTGAAGACGCCACTAACTCTCATGATTGAGATGTAATTAATCCGATGAATTGACTTTATAAATTAGTCAAGTTTATCGCGATGTATGATAAACACTACATATCTCAAAGTTGCAGAGCAAAAATTGTATTTTTTATAAACAAAGGTGATCCGGACATATCAGAAGTCTGGAAATTCGAGGTCCTTCCACGTGATAAGCAATTACTGTACGTAGTAGTTCCTAATGTTGCACTTTATACTTTCCATTCATCGATGTACTTCAAAAGTATTTTTTTTAAGTTCTCAGTAACCCCTATCCACTTAGGGTTGAGGAAGATGTGGTTCTCGTTTCCATTCTGACGCTCCTCTCACACTAACGTAACACGGCAGAAATCTGTTTCTTTGCATTACCGGAGTCATCGGATATTCCAGGGACGAAGCCGTCCGATTTCCGTGATTGTAAAAACACAAGGGATTCCAGGAAGGACTCGCCACGACACATCCGGTCCAACTCTCGCTGCCTTGAGAACGAAGGTGTAGGCGCATGCGCCGTAAGTATATTCCTATCTTGTACACATCGTCCTCTGTTGAAACTTCACCTGATCACATTCTCCCTCGGGTGCCCCTATCGTGATGTCAGCTACCATTTAATAGTCATCGGCTGCGCGAGTTGTGCATTGCTCCACAGAGCAATCAAAAGTTATGACCTATATGTGAGCACCCAACAGAAATACCGCAGACAGACATTCATTCCTATGTTATGACGCAAATGTTTTTGGTTTAGCTCGTAATACTGAACAACCCTAGCGGTGGCGTATGTGGTAGTGTTGTTGCTCATCACCCACACATCCCAGGTTCGATTTCCCGATGGGCCAGAAAATTTGTACCCTTTCACATGCTGCGAAACTGTGACTACTTAAAAGCAAAATCTTCTTCCTCTATCCAGCCCCTCCTAGTATCAATAACTCTAATTATTACTAACCACTCCACGTGGGCCAAGTTGTTGGTAAACCCAGCTAAGCGACTCACCTACTAACAATGGACTACCACCCAACTCCTTACTCCTATAGCTCCATGTAGAGAAGCTTCAATAGCATGCTACATTTCCCATTTACAAATACTATAAATGGAATGACCCGCCATTTTCGGAGGTAAGCTCAAGGTCTTTCTCCTACGCTGACCCTACAATCGAAGTCATATTTCTTTGCTTGGAGAAAATACAATAGAAAATACTTCTATTTGTTTATTCTACGTTGGTCGGAGTAAATCAACGTGGTCATAAGCAGTTTGTAACAGCTCTCTTGACAATAATTTATTTATACATTTATTTTTTGTCAGTCTAATTGACTTGATGTTGGTGTAGCGCTTGTACACAGTGTAGCCAACACTTTTACTTTTTCACCGTCCATAAGAGAAATTATATTTGTACCTCGCGTTATGTTGGCAGGACATTGGAATATCGGAAATCTTAAATATATCGCCAACCTCGGATACAAATTCAATGCACTTGCTCTTGTGGCGCTATTCTGTTCTTTTTGCATCAAGCGCGTGGAACAAATATCCCGAGTCTTAGCTCGTTGTGTTACTTCTTTTCACCAAATAATCACTTTTGTGACTGCTATAAATATTTATTTGGAAATAACTTGAATTCCTAGAAGTTGGCAACTCGTGTTAGGCAGCCATATTGCATAATTTTCGGCAAATGGACATGACTTGGAGTAGATAGTGAAGCCGTGAGCACATCGCTTCATTCCACCTCCGCTTCGCCGCGTCTAGCGCCCTCTATCGCTGCTGTTGCTGCCGCTGTCTGCCCTCAACCCCTAAGAGCTCGTTCACCCGTCCGTGTGAGCAGGAATTTTTTAATTAACGCCGCCTCCGCTTCGACGCTCTGCTGTTAGAGCCACTTGGGGTGGCTGAAGAGAAAACTAGGCGCAGTAGCGAGACGTGCTGTTTGCGAATGGAGCTTAAGTGCATTTTCATAGGATGAATAATTCAAGTTGATGTAGACATAGAGAACTCCATTTTGTAAATCAAGGAGGAAATACTATATCATATACTACGTCTCATTCGTTCGGATCGTCATTTTCTTCCGATAATTTTTCCTCTGCACCATAATGTTTTTACTTTCTCATATACGTATTTGTAATCGTCAAGGAAGCGTCGTTTTGTAATCGAAAGCGAGATTTCCGTTTTGCCGACCCTTATTCTGAAAAAGTGGCTTTTGGCATAACGTCCGTCCGTCTGTCCGTCTTAGCGCAGCGATTCTGAGTAAAAGGATGAACCAATTTATTTCGCATTTCGTATTTACGGTTGAATTTACTTGTCGATGCGCGTGTTCTATTTTATTTTTTTTAACTTTAAA
This sequence comes from Laupala kohalensis, assembly GCA_002313205.1. Classification (NCBI taxonomy): domain Eukaryota; kingdom Metazoa; phylum Arthropoda; class Insecta; order Orthoptera; family Trigonidiidae; genus Laupala; species Laupala kohalensis. Next base: position 237,023 of record NNCF01126895.1, read on the forward strand.
ACGAAGGGTACTTCACATGATGGTCAGAGTTCCAATATTTCTCAAAAACGGCTCCAACGATTTTGCATAAATTTTCTGTACCTAAAGCACAATTAGTATGCATTACATCCGCATTAGCGGTATTTCGCTTCAAAGTTCGGTATAGACGCAGTAAAATAATTTCTGTCTGTTACACTTACACATTTGTTTGCTGTTTCAAGAAGCTTGAATAATATTTAGCTATGTAAAACGACCAAGCTATACACTTCCGTAGAATGCACTTTTCGTAAACTCAAATGAAAGATATGATCATGATAAAATACATAGGAGGACGGCAAACACACTGCAGATACGAAAATACATCAATTTCTGTCTACAACGAAATTACATTTACATAACGCCTTGGCGATATTTTTTATCACTCTAAGCTGCAGATGGAAAAACACATTAGAATGTATATGCAATGGTTTTGCATCCCTAGTTGTTTCGTGAGTGAAAGGAGGGGATATGAGAATTGAGACAGCAGAGTTAATTCTCAATAATTCTAAAACTGGTTTTATTCTTGACAGAAAATTCAATAGAGAGGAAACTCGAGGGAAATCTAGCTCCAACGATCTTCCTCACGGAGCAACGAAATTCGATACGAGATTTTCCAACGTTCTCGGGACATGTGCTTAGAAAGACAGGGAGTATTCTATAACTTCTTTCTTCAGACTTTTTATTGGTTTATGTTAATCCTGAAAAGGGTAAATGAACTAATAAACTCCTCTATCATTGGTTGAAATATTTATTTATTCGGTGAAACCTGTATTTCACACTACTATTCAACGATTTCCTAAGTAGCATTAAACCCCTAGGATGACAGTATATTAAATAAGATGTGAATAAGAAATCGATATTATTTAACATCCATTCCGCTTATGAAGATGATTTGCGAAACAAGTTACGTATACAATCCCCAAAACAACAGTCTTCTGTTAAATACTGTTGTTTGTTTAGCGGTGACGATACTGTCTGAAGTTACTTAAGTTACGTTTAATGTTTTTTTTTAAACAACCCAAATACACAGAGGAGCTTTGAAGAGATGAAGTTAAAGACGTCTGATGAAATAAAGTAAAAAAAAGCGAAGTTTTTTTTAAGGTATGAAAGTTTTTGGGAGGGTTAGCAAGTTTAAACGTACTCATTTCAGAGTTCTTTTTCTTCATCAACCAACCAAACATTTACGACACACTGCTCGGTCAACGTTTTAGTGAAGTTAAAGAAAATCTGATAACTTTCGGTCCGGTGAAATTGGCGCCGAGCCGGGTCTCGAACCCGGGTTCTTGCTTTGATCGCAAGGGTGTTAACCGCTACACCACCAGTTCGCCTTCCACAACTGTACACCATTTCCACTCAGACCTAAACCCCGGAAGACCTGAGCCACATCCCCGTACAGGAGATAAGTGAACCAGGCGGCACACATGCTGTGTGCACTTTATTATCAGTTCACACGTACCTACGTGTTAAGGTTCGTTAAGTACAGGCGGGTTCGAGTCCCAGCTGGTCGCCATTTTCACCTGACCGAACGCTATCACATGTCTTCTCCACGTGTAGGGTACACGGAAGAAATATGTACTTAAAAGAAAATTGTTAAATTTAATAATCATATACTTTTAATACAACTGAAGAAACAAGTCTAGAAGTTTATGTTTTTGCATTTATCTTGTATTAACTGCTTCTGAAACAATCTCAACGATTTAAAGACAAAGAAATAATTTTTTTCAGTTGAGATATCGAAGGGTCAGAATTCCAAGTCTAAAGTAAACGAGACTACTTCCGGATGATTCTACCATCGTATAGGCAACACGGAAGCGTCCAACATGGCAACGCCGCTCAAGTGTTGAGATGGCGCTAAGCTCATTTCGATCACGTCTGCGGACCGATAGAGCGCGATTTTCATGGCAACTGCCCTTCATGTGTTCGCCATGTTTCAACACGTGGTAGTTTTATCTTGTAAGTTTGAAGATAAATGCGGCGAGATGTGCGGGAAATCGTCAACTGAAAGCAAGGTTTACCAGGAACTGAGGTACGTCACGAAGCAATTAACTGCAATAAGCAATTAACTTAAGAATTATGTCACATAATTAATGGAATGTCAGTTATATTAATAACGCGTCTGATGTCGGGGAAGAAATGTGGGAGCACTATACAACTGTATTTGATTTTTCCTAAAATTGAATTTTACGAAATTTTATGAAGAGAATAAATAATAAGAAATACGAAACAATTTCTTCAATATAGAATACTTCGTCAGTCATATTTTGCTATAAGCTCACATCCTGAGCTTTTTTTAAAAAAAATTCTCTCGGATGCAATCGGATTAATAAAGCAAAATGATTAATACTAGATCGAATAATAAAACTTCACGTTCCACTGCCCTTGAGACCCTGAATCGGTATTGATAGTTTCCTAAGAGTAACTTAGTTTGTTATCCCCCACGTGGTCACACGCAGTTTACAGCTGCTTTTTTTGACGAAGTTTATTCATACATCCATTTTGAGAAAATGCATTGTTGGACAGATAAAATTAAGTTATTACATTCAAAATGTATAATTTGCAAGTTAAGTCCAATGCATCCAAAGAGTATTGGTTTAGTACTCACACGAGTATTTAATCTAGAGAATGAAGAACATGTTAACAATAACATTAACACAGGAATTAATAATAATAATATTAATAGTTAGATCGATATGTGAGCAGGATGTGTCAAAGAAGCAATATAAATAGTAGTTGATCTTGGAAATTCTTATCAATCTCAGTTTTACGACCATGGATAGTGTCCGACCAAACATTCTAACTCGAGATAGTATGGCTGTATCAGCCATCGTAATAAATCTCTTCTTTGGTGAAGACTCCATATCCACCTAGTCTTAATTATCATGAACGTTAAACATTATTTTAAAGTCATGGTTGAATGAATATCAATAATTGTGAAATTCATAATAAAAATAAACAAATATTGTCAACGGTTTACTTTCAATTTATTTCGTACCAGATAAATAAAATTTATTGTCAAAGAATCAGTAGCAAACTGCTTATGATTAAAGCGATTTATATGAACATGAACAATTACGACAGAAAAATGTACATACACTTGGTCGAAAACTTATTTAAAACACATCGACCTCCACTATCGATCATGCATTACAAACAAGACAAACTTCGTAATATTCCGTTTAAAAAAAAATCACGTCGTGTGCAGCTATACGATTGAACGACAATCTTTATTTGGCCAGAGCGTACAAAACAACTAAGTGCCGGTCACGAGGCGTCGATGCGTGACGTAAGCCGTCGATTGTCATCTGTTCAAGGCGAAACAGTCGAGACAGGATCCAACCGGAATCAACGCTACGAGTTAACAAGATCGAAGAACTAATTATAGTATCTGGCTAATTGAATAGACGATGCTATAATACTTTGCATGCGCTGATGGGATTGTTTACTCTTTGATTTGAATTCGATATGCATACGCAGTCCTGCAATGACCTCGAGCCATATGTGTACAGCCATCAGGGAACGTGGTGTGAGTTCATTACATCGGGGGGAAAAGAAGCATAAGAAACAATTGCGTATTCATACTCATACAATATACTTGTCATGGGAGTACCATGTGTATTTTTGGGATGGGTGAGAGGCAATATACCACATCGTCCTAAAAATGTCCGTGAGAAAAAAAATCGAGTACGTGCAAGTTCTCCACATGTTTCCAAAAGTAAGGTCATTTAAAGTTAAAACCAAAATTGAATCCAAAAACCATTTTAAACATTTAAAAACTTGTAATATAAAATTGTTTCACTCCTTTCAAAACTATGAAACATTATTTAGAAAATTCCAAAAATTTCAGAGAAGTCATGTTTAAATGAAATAATTTTTTTTCTTTATTTAAAAAAAATAATAATTCTCTTTTACAACAGATTTTGCGAAATAATTGGTTCAGATACAATAAATGAAATTCAAATTCGAATTTTCGAAGTCTTGTGTTGCAAAACGCATTGAATGTAGCGGACGGTTTGAGGCTATGTGAATATACTCCGTCGTATCCGAGTTGTGGGAATAGGAAGATGACTGTTCCGTCTGTCACATTCACTAAAACAGTTTATCCAGTTGTCAGCTTCACGTCGTGATGACAGGCGAGCGAAGCGTTAAAAATGGAAACCTAAGAACGCGTAAGAGGCAAACATTTAGAGGTCGGCTCAACATCATTCCCAGGCGATGAGTTTGCTTTCAAACGAAAATACGTCTGAATGAAACTGCACTGCTTCCATGACAAGACGAAGGCGTAAATGAAAATATCTTAATTGTCAATTGTCTTTGCATGCAGTGATGTACCCAAGGTCTAGGGGGTTTTAGCAACCCTCCCCATCCCCAATTGCAAATAATAAAATTAACAAGGACATTTTAAAACTAGAGATTATAGTTCGTCTCTACAAAAATTTTAAACCATATCTAGCTTAGGCAATGTTTCCTACTACACTATAAGATATACAATGAAAATAATGTGTCAATGAACAGGTAAAGGACAAGAATATATGCCTTCAGATTAGTAATTTACTTATCATATATTTTTATTACTTAATTTTATTAAATTAAAATTTATATATATATATATATATATATATATATATATATATATANACTTAACTCTATCCCTCAGTGCTCACAACGGTAGAGTAACTTGGTCGAGCCCGAGGTTTCGGAGAGAGAAACGAAAAAACAGGTCCTAAAATCGAAATATTATTTTTTGAATACATTTCCAAAAATAGCATCTGAATATCTCCAAAATATGCAACAACAAAAAATTTCAAAATGTTCATGAAAACTGATATTTTTTTAAAACTTTTTTGACTAGTTTAAAAAAATATAATTCTACAAGTTCTGTCTACCTTTTAATTGTCATTAAAAATAGGAAACTGAAGCTCTCCATTTGGGAACTACTACATTCCGAAATAATATNAACTTTTTTGACTAGTTTAAAAAAATATAATTCTGCAAGTTCTGTCTACCTTGTAATTTTCATTAAAAATAGGAAAATGAAGCTCTTCATTTGGGAACTAACACATTCCGAAAGAATATAATGTGTTATCGTTATGAGGTTGGGTAATAACATGTTAATTTGCCAAATACCACTGCGCTGCAGCAAATATTGGAATTTTCGGATGTTTTGCGATTACGGAACGTATTCTGCAAAGCGGGACACACATCAAAGAGAAGCGGGACACACATCAGTTTTTTAATGGGTGCACGTGTATGCACTCAATGCTTATGATATAGACGCCATTGATTCGATTATTTTCTTTGAGTGATATCGATTTCACTCCACTAAATTTTCCTCTTATATTTTATCACGCCATAGTATTATAGTACTCAATACTGATTCAATTTCCTTCTTCAAGCACGTTGTTTTTTATCCTTTTTATTTATAATGGTTTGTTTCTAATTATACGCAACCTTCGTTGTGAACATCATATCTGTGGCCCCATCTACGCCCGGATTTTTGTCCGGTTTTCCTCCCGGTAGTGGCGGATTTTCCATAGACTGTGATTAATTTTGGAATAATAAATTATTATAGGAGGTATTTATTGAATAATTTCTTCCATAAGTATTAAAATTCACCACTGCTCTTGGGTCTTGGTGATACGGTCCCTTGCTTGCTTCCGGAGAGCAAATTAGTTTATTATCCCTCATGTGGTCATACGCAGCTTGTACTGCGTTCTTGACAAAGTTTACTTTTAAAAAGTGGTGAACTAGATTTTATCTTCAAGTGCGATTGATATCCAATATCATATGGTTTCATCGAAAGGGATTCATGTATTTCACTGGATTGCGTTTTGGAGAGCGGGCAGAGGTGCGAAAAATTATCTTCGTCAAATAGTGCTCGCGAAGTACGGTGTCGATCTCTTCGTATAAATTAATGTTCAATAAAAACTTTTACTAAAGACTGTAAGAAAAAAATATGTTTCTTCAGAAATTATGTAAAACTATAACAAATACTTTTTCTTCTGTTTCTGGTGCAAAGTGAATTAAAAATTAACTACTAGAAGAATTTTCCACTCTCCGACAACAACAAAAAATTTCTTGTAACGATAGTCACATAAATACTAATCCACGAACGAACAATTTCTCTTCAACGAAAACGGAGGAACAGTGCTCCTTCTGAATGACGTCATCATTGAGATGCTTTTCGTGCGTCAGCTGTCACTCTTCCAGATGAGATATATGAGGGTCACTTGACAACAACTGCTGTGTAAACTAGAAACCAAGGAGTCCATACACAGGAGATGGCACTCATGGAGTGGGGGTATGTACGAAAAGCGTCGTCAGCCCACCAGCGAGCGGCGACCATATAAACATAGATTTATTTATTTAACTCTATAGCGGAAATATGAATCTTCAGCGCTATCTCACGCTGGTTATTGTAACTACTTCAACGGCAGTTCCCGCTCCGAGTGATGCTCAGCTGATCGTCGTCGTCGGGTGACATAAACATCACAACAGGACAAATGAACATGATATAAACACAAAATATATTTACAGAAAAGCAGAAACACAAACATGTTATAGTATAAGCCATAATAGTTTATCAGTGTCAGTGTGTAAATTCAAACTCCCGTGTGTATTCTTTAAAAATATCATTTCTGATGTACAACATTTGTAATAATTAACTTCTTTGCCCAATATTAATGTATTTTCTCAATCCATTAAGTGATCATTATGAATGCACTGTGCGGTAACTACACTTTGTTTTACTGATTTTAAATTTCTTTTGTGTTCCTGGGTTCTAGTTTTTAACCCTCTTTTTGTTTGACCTATGTAGCTAGCATTTGCAATCTTTACATTTTATTTTATATGCTATGTTATTGGTATTCACGCGATCTGTCTTATCTTTCCCTTTCGTTATCAAATAATTCCTTTAATTTTTAAATGTAGGAATCAATTTCACATTCTCAGACTTCAGTAATTATTTTTAATCACTGTAAACAAGTACACCGTACAAGTAAAGCACTAGTGCTATTGTATTTAAAAGCACATGGCCCTTTCCTATCGACATGTAAATTTGAAATAGTTACAATAACCAGCGTGTGATGGCGCTGAAGTGTCATGACGCCGCTTTTCGTACACATAATAAAGGTTACCATGAGTGCCATATCCTGGAGCGTACTCACCTTCTACCTCTGGTGACGCGGGTTCAAACCCTGTCTGATCCAAATAGAATTCACTGTGTTCGCGACAGGTTCGGCGTTCTCCCTGGCTATCATTCCACCACAACATTCACTCATAATCATTTCACCTCATTTCTTGTCATCCCCGTCATATATCATCGTTGTCACTCTTCAACTCATCACCCTTGTCATTCCCGTCATTAGGAAGTCCTCAGTCACCCGCGTTACCATCTTGGTTCCAGTAAGCCATTGGTAGAGCGATGGAACACTGCCTTGTGCAGTCTCCCCATGAAAATGCCGAACGAATAGGAACACTGCCCCTTGCTAGAGGTTGAAACAGTACAAAAGCGAGCACTACTTGGAAGTACGACGCGAATGTAATTCAATGAAACCCTCTCGGTTTTAAATGATAAAATTATGAATTCCCACATGAAAGCTTTGAAATGCCGATGAGTGGGGCAGCTCTGTCAATGCATAAACGTCACAGGGGAGGGAAAGAGACATACGTACAAACTGCGAAGATCCCCTTGACTGATGGGATTACAAGCCGTATGTGAAGAGTGCGGGTTCATTTCCTGGCTCGCGATTTGTGAAGCAGCTTCAAAGCGAAACCGAGCGACGCTCTCGAAATCGATTGATCGCGGCAGCAGAACGAGCGAGGGGTCGGAACGGGACGACAATCGATTCCGGAATGAAGAGGGGAAACGGTTATGAGAGGTTGGGGAGTGGCGGAAGGGAAAATGTAATACACGCAAAAGGATAAAAATTCGTATGGAATTTTCTTAATTAGATTTTCAACACTAACATGTTTTCATGACAATATCAGTCTCTTAATATCGATTATGGCGAAGCTATACCGGAGGTTATGTCTGAATTTATGTCAATGTATTTATACATGATATAGACCCAGCGATCTTGTGTGCCCGTTGTCCGAAATGGAAATCGAAGCCTGGGATCTCTGTCTCTCTCATACATCGACTTCAGTGGGGAAAGTCGATTCCCGTCTCTGTCTGAAATCTGTTGCGCACAATACCTTCCCTCCTCCAAGACGATGTGCGAGAGAGGACGATCTACTCTAATGGACAGATCGGTGGGTCTACATCATACATAAGTGAATGATGAATCCTACATGGCCTTCCTTTATTGAAAATATAATATTACAAAAAGTACTTAAATTAAGCCATTTTTATTGAAATATCATCCAAAATAGAAAGAGGAAATATAAAAACAAGAATTTATTTTCCCTTTCCTTGTAATGTTTCGTTTCAATGAAGGAAAAAATTAAAAGTTATTATACATTAACCATCCTCGTTCTAAAACTGTTATTGTTGTATTTGTAAATGGGAAATGTAGCGTGCTATTGAAGCTCATCTACATGGAGCGATAGGAGGTGGGAGTTGGGTGGTTAGAGCTATTGCTAGTAGGAAAATTTACCAACAACTTGGCCCTCGTGGAGGTGTTATTAGGAGTGGTTAGTAATAGTACGAGTTAGTGATACTTGGAGGAGGTGGATTGAGGAAGGAAGATTTGCTTTTCAGTAGTCATAGCTATATGAACTGGGACATTCATGTGGAAAGGTAAACATTTTCTGGCCCCATCGGGAATCGAACGCGGGACGACTTGGTGATGAGCGACAACGCTACCACCTGAGTCAGCGGTAGAGATACAGTTACGAATAGTTTACAAGAAAAGTAGGATGCATGGCTGACGTTATTCAGATGAGTTTCCTCGTCTTTTAATGAATCTCTTATTTCAACATTCCCCCATTCATGTACGAGACTTTTCAATTTACATGCAGATAGCATCAATCATTTGGAGGTACAATCACTTAACTAATGCATACGAAATGTACATAATTGACGGTATGTTAATTCTGCGGGGAACAACTTCCCAAGCAAATGTTAATTAAAGTAATATCGTATTTACCTAAAGGCAATTCACCAAAGAATTGTATTTCGACCAGACATTGTTCTGCCATTGAAATTAATGCAATTATAGAGAAATTATTTGTCAGAATAATGTCGGATAAGACTTTTCTTCTTTCTTGTATGAAAGACCTTAATATTCATGTAATTGAGGTTGTTCCCAATCTTGGCACGGTCGTGCACATTAATTCTGTAGCCCCATCCTGGCACGGGTTCTTCTCCTGTTTTCCTTCGGGTAGAGGCGGATTTTTTTATATACTCCCGCTAGACTCTTGCCTAGGGGCGGCATCTATTGAAATAACAAATCTCAAATTTTGCGTTATTTAATAGTAACAATTTATGAACAATTCTTTCCGAATAATCTGTAGGTTCATAATTAGACGTACTTTTGAAATTGTGTTTTAGTCAATACCAATATGTTAATATTATAACATGTACCTAATTATTTTTATATTTACAACTGTGCTGAAATGCTAGATCCGCCTCTGCCTTAGGGCCCTTGATCGGAATTGATCCCTTGCTTGCTTCCGAACAGTACATTAGTTTATTCCCTCCGCGTGGTTATACGCAGTTTGTACTGCTTTTCTGTCAGTAAATTTATTTATTTATTTATCTATTTGCAAAATGTTTGAACGATCGATACAGACCTGATCGCTGAACATCGAGGACCTATGCAACGACTCCAGTCTAGACGAGATCCCTGCGGGCCTCCAACATACGAGGACACGCGGAGGGGAGATCGCATCGGACACAAAGCGCACCCCTTTCGAAGAGGACGTGTGTGCGAGGGCGGAGAACGCCGGGGGTGCAAATCCGATCGCTGCGTGGGTCGCCGAGCGCCAATTACGCGTACTTCTCGCCCTGCCTTCGTTCTCTCGAATTGCAGTCGTCCACGTGTGGCGACGAAGCAGAGATCTCGACGAATGCAAATTCCGTTGCAGGACTCGATGGCGTAGGCTTCGTCTCACGAAAGATTTTTTAAATTTATTTTTTACTTGGGGCTCTAGGGCTCGTCAACATCAAGATCATTAGAGCCCTCTCACGAAAGATAGCGATAAATCGCTATACATTGAATCTATCAGTGGAACAGTCATTCTCTCTGGTAAAAATGGCCATTTAGTGGACGTCTGTTAACGTCAAACTGCCATTCATTCTTAGAGCTCACCAATAGCCGTTTTGTCAAATTTTGAAGACAACTTTTGCATTAATGCCTTCTAGACATTCATAATTTCACGTGAAATTTACAAAAATAAAAATCTCAAATGATGAGGATTTTACGAACAAATACCAGTAAATAGGAGAGAATACAATTGAATCAAGAGAGACCGTTAACATGAATAATTCTCCTACACTTAACGTCCATTATATAATAAAATTTAATAAACAATTTGAAGGCTTACGACCTTCCAACGGACGAACCACGTGACACGGTGACAAAAAGATTATAAAAGTATACATCAACAATAATAAGAGGTTAAATAACAAATATTCGCCCAAATATCCATAAAATATACAACCATACGTGGCATAAAATGGTTAGAAAATTAGTACACGAAAGAAATTACATTTAAGAAATTAATTTTCTTCCTGAGGTCCATATGTGTGTATATTCACATTTGTACACAAACACATTTTGTTCACCCTGTTTCCACCACCATCTCGTCTCTCATCAGTATAAACCTCCTGCAATTGGTGAGATGTCCAAGTATTCAATGCACTCGCCAAATCCCTTCGGATGACACATTGCAATGACGATCCGTTAATTCCGGATTGCTCGGAACAATTGCCGACGCTTCCCGGATCCACATTCTGACGTAACAACATTGTTTTCCTTTTTTTTAAAGGGGAGGTTGGGTTGCGGTCCCATGGTGGGCTTACAGAGGATTCAATACTCTTTCTCTGTTTTGGATTGAGTTTTGAACAGCTTAGTTACTCATACGAAATTTGTTTGTGCCTGAAACAATTACGGTGGGTTTTTTTAATCCACTAATAATTGTATTATACAAAACTAACATTCCAATGAAACAAAGTGTAATATCACGACATATTTATATTAATACGTTCTTCGAAAATTACAATGAGATCTAAATGCAGATATGTAATATCATATATGTCATTTTGTGTAAATATTGTGACGTTGTAAATGCTGAGAATGTAAAGTGAATAAATAATAGCACATCACCTCTTATTGAAAGGTTGAATATATATTTGATCCTATGGTTATTGTAATTATGTCGTAATTAAATCAATTTTTACGTAGCTTCAAACAAACAGGAAAATAAAAACATTTTTCGATAAGAGATAATGCAGTACGTGTCTAATAGTACTTGGCTGATCAAGTACAAGAAGCTCGGTTGACTTTTGGGAATTACTGGGATTTGACGTCAATAGGCAATTGTATCATACATATGCGAATGAAATGTATATTAGTATTGTTTAACTACAGAGACGGGAAAGTCTCAAGAACATTTCTAGTTTTATATACAATATTTTCTTACTGTTATTGAACATTTGTTAAAAGAGAGGGAAACAAATTTTAAAAAAATAAACAAACACGAAAATTTTCTTTTTTTGCTTTGGTTCATATATCACACATTATATGAAAAAAAGTTGAACAATATTTTAAAACATATAAGCTGCATAATTTCACTACCCAAGAATTGTTCAATGTTCGCTAATTCGAAGTAGAATCTTCACATACACGTAAATCTTTTTCGCCGTGTTTTCATTAAGTTCACGTACGAAAGCTTCCATTTCACCAAAGAAGACTAAAGATACAAAATCTTGAAGAAGAAACTTTTCCGTAACCTCTGTAGTCCGCGTTAAGCCCTTTGCGAAGCGAAACGTATGAAGGCGAACTCAACTCGCACGAGTCTCAAGCCGAGGCTTACACACGGATCGCATATCTCGCTTTTACACGGATCGCATTTAAACGCACCCGCGCACCGCCGAGAGTATTTGCGTGAGCTCGACGCTTTTCCGCCCTCGTGTAGCTCCGACGCGGTCCTCCCTTCGTGCAACCCTCTCTTCTTCTCACCCTCCTACAACCAGCGGATAAAGAGCAGAGGAAAGGGTGGCTGATATGCGCCGCAAGACAAACGTAACCCCTTGTGCTGCAGCACGTGGGTTGCTCGCAGGAGATACTCGCTCTGGTGGGGTGGTTTGATAACGTAGACGGCTGGATTTACCGCGGTTGTGTATTAAAGGTCTGGGGGGATAAAACGCGAGAAATTATTGAGGAGCGACCTAAAATATTCCATTTTACTTATATACAAACATAACAATACAGTAGAATGTTATGTTGGTATGACTGTCACCCTGACCGATTAATCCGAAGTTCCCGTGAAAAATTGACATTCGTTCAAAAATAGCCCATTACTTCATCAATTTATCACGAAGAAACAAGCAAACGAGATGTAATTGCAACTGATTTTATTGTACTGCATGTACGGTCCTGGGTTTATAAAATGGCTTAAGAAATATTCTAAGTCGCTAACAGCTCGAAATCTCCAAGAGCGCAGGAATTAGAATATTGACGTCTGCCCTTTTATAATTCCAGGAGTGTATGTACGTAAAGAAACACGAAAATATTGATTTATTCAAAAATAAAAAATATGAAAAAATTTTTTTTAGACTCGGATATCAAAATAATCAAAAAAGGAATCACTGCCTCCTCCTCCACCGTTCTGCCAACAAACACATTTCTCATCTAACATCGCGTCATCCCGTTTTCCGTTAAACAATCCGTTTGAGTCACTACCTGCCAGCTATTAAACAATGAAAGAGGGTAAAAATAAACTGTTCCAAGGATATGCCGGTTAATCGGAGGATAGATTTATTCGAGGTAGGTTAAGAGTGGTACTGGTGTAATTCTTAAAATAATTTTTTAACTCCAAAATTATAAGAACGGGAGACGTCGGTGGTATTGTGGTAGCGTCTTCGCTTCCACGATTCCGCTGAGCGATAGAACGTGGGTTCAAACCCTGCTGGACCAGAGTAGGAGAGGTTTTCAGCTGGGGTTTCTCTCATCTACTCCAGGCAAATGCGGTTCGGTACCATAAGTTCCCTGGCAACCTAACATCTCTCCTTCCCAATTCCCTTACCCAAGTCCAACGGTTAGGAGAAAGAGCAGGCCTCATGGTCTGAACCTCCTTTTGCCAAAACGCATTAAATAAATAAACATTTTCATTAAAAAGGTAACTGAACCTATTATGTCGAATATTCTTCCGTGATAGTTGTTCCTTTGGAGTCGTCAGAATGATCTCAAATTCATGGTATATTTTGGCGTGAAGGACATGGCAATGCGTTAATAAGAGACCGAGAATTCGTTAAAAATATATATGATTATACACTCGACATAGGACACTGTAACAATCATTCAATTTATAGGAATGTATAGACGTAAGTGACGCGGTGAGGAGCAAACCCAGGAAAACGTGATCTCGTAGCTCGAATATCAGTACGTGAGTGGTGAGACCTGACAACCAGTCGCTCCACCGACGCCGTTATGCATGCATCACTGTCTCATGCAATTTTGAACAGTTATTGCAGTTGTCAGCGGCGCTGTCAATAAACACTTTGTCTTAACTTTCATCCCATATTTCTTGTGATTGCTCATTACCGCGTCACTTGCGCCCATATATTCCTATATAATAATATATAATAAAGTTACAGTGTCCCGGAGTATACCATGATTTCGGGATCGTTCTGTATTATCCTTCTCGCCCATCGCTTGTGTTGCAGCCGTGGTAAATGAAGTTCACGGTCAGTCGATCTCGGCGCCGACCGCAACCTGGCTGCATGTGACGAGTGACTCACTCACACGCCCTTTGCATCAAACCGTGACGCGACGTGTCACGCGACGGTCCGGGGTCACCCCCGCCTTCTACCCCACAAGCATTCGACGAACAGATGTGACAAACAGACGAAGGATTTAGAATCAGAAAGCACGGAAAATTTACGGTGACGACAGTAGGAAGTGATATCTGATTCGAATTTACATTCGGCGAGAAATGGCTGGATCGAGTTCAGTGACGGCCTTGGAACTGAACGGGGTATAAAACTGTAGTCGACTTCCTTTTTCAGAATCAGATGTTTTGTAGACCAATAAATAGACATGAATTAGTGGACAGTCGGAATGTTGGTTCCCCATGCTAATGGTTCAACAATTTAATGCAATCGGCATTTCAAGACCCATAATAATATTTCTTTTTCGATCGAAATGATTCTGATTAAACTCTTAAGTTGGCATTTAGTGAGAGTCATTCCACACTTACTCCCAGTATTGCATGAAAATGAAATAAAAAACGTTGATGGAAAGGTTAGGCAATCGTTAGTGCAAAAGAATGGAAATTGAATCCATGATAATAAATAAAACTAACACCAACAATGTAATTGCCAATGTAATTTCCAACACGATTTTTTCGTTAAAGTTCAACGCAAACAAAAACAAATTTGGAAGTTTCAATACTAACAACATGAGCACATTTGTAGAACATTTAAGTGCAAATCAAAATTCGATCAAATAGACTCAAAGTAATTGAGTAACCAAACAGATTAACCAAGTTTACGTTCCCCACGGAAAAGGCCTCTTGCATCATGATCTGAAATTCTCCATTCCTGGGCCCCTGACTCCTCGACAAAAGTTTATTGATGCTAACATTAAAGTTGTTTGATCTTAAAATGTTTTAAACGTGATCTGTTATTTATTTCCCGTCATTTATTATTTAAAGAATGGAAAATAACTGTCTTGTAAAGGTTAAGTGCTTTGACGACAATCTATAATAAATTTCGGGACTTCGCTGGGTTTCCTGATCTCCATCCCGAGCTACCTACCTGTGCCCGTTCCTTATTTACCGTTTTAAAATATACTTTAAAAAAGGTATTTTATAAAATGTCTATCGATAACAAAATCTAAACGATACCATAAAACCAGTTCGTTTTTCAATTAAATCATTAAACCTAGTTCAACAAGATTTTCATTGAATCGAGACTGGTCTGTAAGCTGAAGAACATTTATTTACTCTCAATTCCTCATTACCATATCTGCGATCTAAGAACGGAGGGAAGAAAACTAGGGTCTGCCTCGGTTTCAAACGGACATCGATAGGATTCGAGTTTCGTCTCGACACATCGCCATCAATTAGCGACGTCGATACATATCTCAGGAGGCGGATCGCGTTGGTGTCGATTGAACGGAAACGGGATCAGTTGATGACGCAGCGCGTAGGCGGATAGCGTCGTGGCATCGATTGCGGACTGCAGCGACACTCTCGGATCATTACAAGTGTTTCAAATAGTTATCCACGCTTCCATTCCATGCTGTATAATTAAGGGGTATACTTTATTTAAATTTTTAAATTCAGTATTGACGCATCCGTCTAATGAGTACTAATGATAACAAACAAATACATTTACAGTTAGCAAAGAGGAAAATAGAATTCAGTCAATAAATTTTCGCTTTATAAATTACTACAATGCTTCACAATTTTCTTTACTGTTGACAATGGACCTCTAAATCTCCGTTACTTGGACATTTCAACTTTTTCATTATTGGATTTTTGACCAATTACATAGAATACGGTAACAAGTAACTGGTGAACTTCGTTGTTGGAAAATAGTTTTCCGGGGCACCGTTATATTCCGTTTCTTTTATAATTATTTATATTAACGGAAAGACGATGTTCAGTAGTACAAAATTAGCAACACCACTTGATTTTAAATATATTTTAAATATCGTGTAACGTGATCCCTCCCCAGAAATGTAAAACATATTATTAAATTCAATCTTTTCAAAACCGCGGTTAAAAGCTACCTTCAGCACCAGCTCTTTTACAGTGAAAAAGAATTTATTGATTTTATGAAACTTACATTGTCACGCAGTTGCTGTAGTACTTTCAAAATAACTCATAACGATTTCAAATCTATTTTACTGCATGTTTGCATTGTCTTATTATTTATATAAGTTTAATTCTATATGTACTCAACCTTGGCACAGTTGTGTACATTCATTCTGTGCCACCATCATGGCCCGGGTATTTCTCCGGTTATCCTTCGGGTAGAGACGGGGTTTTTATATAGACCGCCTCTGGGCGGCGTCTATGGAAATAATAAATCTCGAATTTGATATTATTATAATAGTTACGATTTATAAACAATATTTTCCGAATAATCTAAAGTTTGATAATAATACGTACTTTTGAAATGACGTTGTTTTATTAAATGAAAATTGGTTGGTATTGTATTAATATAACAACACGTACCGAACTATTTTTATTATTGTCTTAGGAGTGTACTGAAATGTTAAATTAGGGCCTTTGATTCATGGGATGGTCCCTTGCTTGCTTCCGGAGAGTAAATTAGTTTATTGTCCTCCACGAAAACATACGCTGTTTGTACTGCTTTTTTGACGGTAAATTTATTTATTCGTTTTTAGGAATCTTAGAAATTATCGCGTGTATCCCCTTGTCCCGCGGTGCAGGGACCGGATCGTGTCTCCCTATGTGAGCGAGAGTCATTCGTGGCCGCAGACAACTCCACTGTGTCTCACGGATGCAGCCAGCGCTATCAGATGGCTCGCTAATGGACCGGCATCCAGCACTCGAGCACTCCGGCCCACGCAATGCCCCCAACTGAGATACGAACCCGGTCATTTGAAAAGAAATGTTCTCGAATGTGTGTAAGGGGTGGACGAAAATGATTTACTTGAATAGACTTCAACTTGAAAAGACTGAACGTAGTACTAGTGTATGTATAATTAAATCACTAAAATACCTTAAATATGTAATTAAACAGAGTAATATGTACTTATTATAATTTTAACTTAAAAAAAAAAAAAAAAAAAAAAAAAAAAAAAAAAAAAAAAAANTTGCAATTATAATTGATGGTGTAATACATTGAAACTTATTTTGAAGAATAGACCAAAGCTTACTTTGATTTGTAGTAAATTTTCCGTAGTCATTTTTGCATCACTACATCTCATTAGACATTACGAAAAGATATTTCCCTTTTCCGCAGGTGTGGTGTATAAATCATGAAATCATTGCGCTCGACCGCCATGTTTGTACACACTTTATGCGTTTCAAACGAGTCAAGAAAATTCCTGAATATTATTTACAACATACTATTCATCATAATAATTCATAATGTTTTGTTATAAAACAATTCAGAAATAATTATACTTCTCAGTCATTTTAATAACTTGTAACGCTAGTCCCACCGTTAAAGTGTAATCTTTAAAATCCCTTATAAATTTGAACAACTTTTGGTTTGTAGAATATTGATTCGTTGTAGTCGTTCATTTGATGTGAATCTTTTTAATGAAATTTTAAAATTAATAATTTACGTTCCTCTGAAGAGCATTTCACGAAACAATTGCCACACAAATAAGTTTGAATTATGAACTTGTTTGTCCGGGACAAACCGCGTCTTGGTAGATAAAAATGCCAACGTTTCGGCCATCGTGCTGTGGCCTTCTTCAGGGCAAATGTCAGAGTCGCTGTCGAACTCTACTACGTACATTGTCCTGAAGAAGGCCACAGCGTGATGGCCGAAACGTTGGCATTTTTATCTACCAAGACGCGGTTTGTCCCGGACAAACAAGTTCATACTGACTCCGGTCGCGGAAACCTACGTTTATACGAAATAAGTTGTTTCATCAGATGTCTAATTTTAGCAAAAAGTCACATCCTGCTGAAGCAGATCCTACCAGTCTGGTGCAGCAAAAACTTGATCAAGAAACCCAGACCGATCAATCTTCCCTTAAATACACCAGGATGGTCTTATATGTTCACATCGTGTATCTCTTTCATAGCACCGATTTATCACTTTTTCGCGCGGGATTCTGAGTACATTACGAATCTGCAGAAGAGAAAGCATAGGTTACGTGTTTGTTTTTCTACAGATTCCGTAAGTTGAAGCAGAATTTAAACTTTCACATGAGATAGTTAATTTGAAATTTAGATTTGTACGTTAATGACAATGTTAAGTAGCTTGAATGTCTCCGGGCATCGACTTTACCTTGGGGTCACGACGCCTGTGGTTCGAATCCCGCCGGGAGGTCACTTTTATCGTAACGGTCTTGTACCAGTGTACGTCTATAAATATTTTTTATAATTCATAAAAATACTTCTTGTTCATTTTGTTATAAATATTCACCATAATAGCCATTAGTTCAGTTCTCCAGATATTATTGATGATATAAGAACTGGAATTAAAAAAATGATCCACAAATTAAATGTATTGAAGGTATTGACCAGCACATGATCCAAGTGAGTCAAATCACTGAGATGAATAATTGTTTTCTTAATTTTTATCCGAATTGCTTTAAAACACAACGATATGAATAATAATGAGAAAGAACATAGTTAAATTTCTATCTATCAGTTAATAATTTAGTACAAACAATATTCAGGAGCTCGCTTGACTAGTTTGAAATGTTCAAGAGCATAAAGTACAAACATGGCGGCTGAGCGCAACGGATTCGTGATTTATGCCTCATCTCACCTCAAAGGAAAAAGTGAAATATCTTTTTGTATGTCCGGTATAGATAAAAATGATATAAAAAATAGTAATTTTTTTACCACAAATAAAAGTAAACTTCCATCACAGTCGTAATTTAAAAGTTGGTCTTATTTGTAAATAAATGTTTTCTCCATAAGACGCTATGTATTTCAGTGTCAATTATAATGGCTATTATTCCATTTAAAAGGCCGGTGAGGTATGTTTTTCAAGTTGTAATCACAATAAATACACGTTACTCTGTTTGTTTATGCCAATTTAAGATATTTTATTGATTTAATTTTACCTACGCCTTGAGTACAACCTTAAGTATGAAATACGTCAGAGCGACTAGGTTTCACTGCCCTAAAAAAATGTCTCAAATGAGATTTGGAACCATTCTCTATAGAGTGGTGATGAATTTTCATAACCATTACGATGCAAAATTTTGAATTATCTGACTTGAAATCACTATGGGCTTGTATTGAGAGACTTTTGCGGGCGTATGCAAAGGTACCGGCTTAACACAGCGAAACGAACCCACTAACACATAGCAAATGGAAATAGGAACGATGCAATGACGTTAAAATTTACACACCATTTACAAGAATAATTCAGCGAAAATTGCGGAAAAATACTGTTCTAACGGAAATGGCAGCTGCATCACGTGACTTAAGACAATGGGACCCTTGTCAAGGAAAGAGTCAGACGACAATCTAAAGTTTTAAAATCACGAAATAATTGTCCTCATCCAATAGTAAAAATCAATAGAATGAAGTATTGACATTCTATTGTATTATATGGGCTCTAATGACCTCGATGTTGACGAGCCCTAAAGCCCCAACCAAAAAAATATAAAATTGTATTATAACTCGCAGCCAACTTTTTATCTTATCTAGGAACGTTTGCTGAATTTTTTTTAATCCGCCTCTTCCTCATGGCCCTTGATCGGAATTGATGGGATGGTCCCTTGCTTGCTTCCGGAGAGTAAAATTAGTTTATTGTCCTCCACGTGGTCATACGCAGTTTGTACTGACAATAAATTTATTATTATTATTATTAACTACTTTGGTGTATATTTTCAAGTTTCGAGAATAATTGGTAACAACGCGGATATAATACCTCATAGAAGGAGAAGAAGCAATAGGACGAATAAACAAATGTTTTGCGCGTGGTGTAGATCTCAAGAGCCATTTCCTGGAACACGAAGAATGAGATGAAGAGAGAAACGGGGATAAAGAGAGTGAAAGAGTGATCGAACGCAGCTGGCACAAGTTCTCTTCCAAGTGCCTCTTCAAACTTGCGTTGCGGACGGAAGGAAAAGAGAATTGTGTAAATAAAATTTTGTTCGAGCAGAATATTTTGCTCTGCAACTCGACTCGAAAACACGAAATGTGAAGAGGATTGAAGAAACTTATTTCAATGAGAGAGTTTCGTTAAATTTCATCGCAAACTTGGCAGCAAGGTGAAATTTAATCAAACAAAGAGTAATGAAAGTGCGTAATAAAATAATTATCGTAAAAAAAGAAACTTTTGTATATACACAGATCGTTTTATACATTTGTCTTTCTGATCGTTGAAGTCAAAAAAATATTGTAATTCTATAATATATGTAACCTATATGTGAAGTAGTTCTAACAATTTATTGTAACAATAAATCGTGAATTTAGTGTTTTTCCAACTCTTCTGATTTCTAAACACTATACTCAGAATAATCTATAGTTCGATAATAACTTGTACATGTAAATTTACAAACATATATGCGTTAAATTACAAACATATTGACATTATATATGTATTATAACTCGCAGCTAACTTTTTATCTTATCTAGGAACTTTTGCTGAAATTTTTGAATCCGCCTCTGCCTTAGGGCTTTTGATCGGAATTGTTGGAATACGTCCCGTGCTTGCTTCCGGAGAGTAAAATTAGTTTATTGTCCTCCACGTGGTCATACGCAGTTTGTACTGTTTTTGACAATAAATTTATTATTATTATTCTAAAAACAACTATTTCTTAACTTTTTGGTTAGTAAAAATTAGATTCTAATCTCTCAATAATATTTTTTACTCGAAATGAGACTCATTTGTTTGACCTAGTTCGTTGCCTATCTCCTTTCTAGGGTTTGCGCTTGTAGAAAAATATTAATGTCTGGTTATCCATTTCAGTTGTCCAGGGATTACCATCACGCATTTTCAATTGTGAGTAAATGAATATTCTCCTGATCCATCGATAAATACTCGTAAAAACAGACGTTTGGTTATTATCTCATCGATCAGAAAACGTTAAATGTGTTTTAGTAAAACTTTTTGTTTGGGGTTTTTCAAATTTGTTAAAGATGTGTTTCTTTCCTCAATTTTTTCTCTCTTTCAAAGTTCACTCCCCTCATTCTATTTTTCTACGAATACTCTGTTTGAGACCTTAGGAGCGTTAGCTCCTTACGAGTTACCTACTTACCTCAATCACAACAAGGCATAGAAGTCGAAGAATTGGAAAATAATTGAAAATTAATGTATTAGCTAGAAGAATAGTTTAAATTAATTCAACTATTTGTCCTTCTAATAAAAACAGATTGTTTGTATTTATTATAAAATAATGAAATTGTAATATAAGAAACGATTAAAATAATTACAGTTGAAATAAATAAAGTGTAATCGTGGCCACGGTGTCAGTGTGATTGCTCGTCACCAAGTCATCCCGAGTTCGATACTCGGGCGGGGCAAAATAAAATTTGTAGCTTTTCATTTCCTTGTCTCAGTTTAAATAGCTGTGGCGCATGAAAAGTTCACCCTCTACGGCTAACAACCGTAGTTGTAACTTGGATACAGCAATCTGGATTTTATTTAGATGATGTTCCTCCTATCCCAAATTCATGTATTTTACCCTTTTGTTACAAAAAATTTATACTTCAGAAAAAATACTCTTTAAAATAATTTCTTTCAAATTAACGTCAGTCACTGCGTAAATTTGAGCTGATGTCAACTTCTTCTTTTCGACGAAGCAAGCCAGATAGTGGAAGAACACCCGTCTCCACGTGGCTAGGGACGGGCAACATGATGCGATGACTTGTTCATTGTATCATGGCTAAGCGGTACTTAAATCAGTTCAAATAGCATAAGACAATGGCAGTTTAGGCGGAAAATATTAATATAGCCCAGTACATAATCCTTTCGATCCTTTGGCGACTAACCTTTTTGGCATTCAATTTTAAATGACAAAGGAGTAAGGCACAAGCTTTGCTTAGGCACTTGCTCCTTAATAAAAGTATTTTTACTACTTGTGGCTGTTGATAGAAATTTTGAAAATTATGAAAATTATCCCAAATTCACGATGCGGCTAGTGACTAAACTCACAAACCGAGCCTTAATACCGCTCGTCACCGTGGTCCTACGTTGGCCTAATCGAGAGTACAAAGTATAATCATGAAAGACAATTAATTGTCCTATTAAAGGGGATGATCTAATTTGAAGATTAAAATTTCATTTTGACATTTACTAAAAAAAAGTTAATCTTTATAAATGAAGATTAAGTTCATAGTACTTCTCTGCCATAGTAGTAATGATTGAGAATAGGAAGTTTATTATAGAAAAGTTCTGGTGAATTCTGATATCATTCTAAAGAAGAAGAAAATAAATTTAATGAAAATAAAATTATTTGTTGAGAATAAATTTTATCTATTCTAAGAATGAAATTTTATGATGTATGTGAATTAGGATAATCTGAAAATCTTCGAGGTATGCCAGCTAACCCATAAAAGTGTTGAAAAAAAAAGTTAAATGAACTCCGAAGGATATAGTAAAAATTTGTGTTTTTAATAATTCAGGACCTAATGAAAGTCCAGTAAATAAAGGGAATCAGTGAATAATTCCTCCTATAATAAAGCATCAAATATTTCTTCGTCGCAAGTGTGAAACGTCAATCCCAGTAACTAATCGAACTGCTCGTTTTCTTAATAGACAAGTAACTGTAATCTTCATCCCGTTTCATTCTTACTCCATTTCCTCATGTTTCTTCTTAATGGGTTGGAGAGTGGGAGTGTGTGGGAGCGGGAGGAAACTTTGCGACCGAATGGCGGGAAGCTGTGACGCTAATCGACGGAACAAATGGCGCAGGCGGACGCGTTGCGCGCCACGACGCGTTCTCTGGCACAATGCATAATAAATTAGGCGGCGACTCCACACTGCCTCTCCCAACCCCCACCCCCACCACGCCACAACCACCGTCTCCAGCAACGTAAAGAGAGCACCTCCCCCGACCGGTGCCTGTCAGGGGTGACCCTATTGGTAGCCCAAAGGATAACCACGAACCTTTACTCCCTGTGATTGCTCTGGCCTAGCATGCTTCTCCGGGTTCAATTCTCGACGGGACCAGAAAAAGTTTGTAGCTTTTTCAGTGTCACAGTTCATAGCAGGGACTATTGAAAAGGGAACCCCCCTTATTCTATCCACTTCCTTGTATCCCTAACTCTTATTGTTATTAACTACGTTCCATATGGGAAAGTTGTCGGTAAAACCAGCTAACTGATACACCTAAACCATAACTCCAAATAAAGAAGGGAAAAACAGTGGATGAACACACGTAAGGATATGACACATATAATAAAATAAGTTCATTCAACTTCTATAAAATAAGTTCATTCAATTTCAGATTCAACAGTATTTCCAGTAAATAATGTAGATAATACGTGTAAATGTTATAGAATGTTGAAACACTGTAGTTATTTGGAATATGTTGAGTCTGAAAAAGTGTTGTAAAATTGATTTAAAACTGTTATATTATGTATTATTGTTTTGAACCTGTTTTAGTATGTGCTTTTATGTTTACGTGAAATCGCCCTGATGAGGGGGTCAAACTAACCTCGAAACCTACGTAGGTGATTCTGTAATCAACATTGTATAATGAAAAAGAACTTGTACCAACTTTATTAAATGAATATTATGAAAAAGTAATTCTGTAAGTTAGTTAATTGATTGTCTATAATTAAGACATATAGAAGTTGAATGAACTTATTAAAATAAAATAGACAATCGTAATCTAAATATTGTGAAAACATATAATAAAAGTTTCAAAAATACAATAGCATAAAAAATTTTGTGGTAGTGCATAGCATCTGTACTTCTTTTATTTACTAGAATCACGAGTACCACACGGAGAGAAGTTTGAACGTGAGATCCGAATTCAGAGGAAGGGAAGGTTTTTCCAAACCTTGAGATGTCACATCCCAACCTTGTAACCTCCAAACAATATGGTTGGGATGTAATATCCAACCTATAAGGTTGGTATGTCATCCAAAGGTTTGGTGAACCCTATCCTTCTGGTGAATTTGGATCTCGCAACCTATCCTAGGGTATGCACATCCACTAAGTTTTCAAATAGTCCAAACACTTATTTACTCGGGCAAATTTTCGTACGTAAATGAACAGTACACATGGGAGATATCGATCGAATATGCAAGGGAATTAAAATAAACCGTGAACGATATTAAAGGGAAGAATTGTAAAAAGTTTGTCATGTTTTTTATCAGAAGAATGTTCTAAAAATGAAACAATGATAGGTATTATAGCTTCGATCTTAATTGTTCGAGACACGTGTAAGGAGGGGTCCATATCTTGTTGCCCGTTTAATTTTCTCAGACTACGAAGTTCCACAAGAGAAAATAAAACTATTACTCGATTATCTCGTAAATACAAAAATTTTCTGGGCTAATATGACTGCTCAGGAATTCCGTTTCATCTCAGGGAAATTCCTCAAACATGATAATACTTGGGAGTTTCTCTTCATTCCAGAGTGGGGCCAAGGTCTTGCCTCCTCTCATTCCGTAGAGTTCTGCCGCAGATTGTTTATCGTAATAAAACGCAACGAAAGCTAGTGACGGTGGATGCTGTCACGCCCCACTTGAGCCCCGGGAAACGCGAAAACCTAAAGGAAGTTTATTATTTTTATGGAATACTTCTTGCAGGAATTCAACATCTCTAATAACGAACACCTCTTAACATTTGGTGACTTTTCAAATTTATTAATTTATTTATTTACAGGGATAGTATACATAGTTTATATATATATATATATATATATATATATATATATATATATATATATATATATAATTAAAAAATAACCTGTATGTACCCTAAATTCGAAGTTAATAATAATAATAATAATAATAATACAATATAGACTGTCGCGCTTTAATAAATGAATGTCAATACATTTTTAAAAAAGTAAAGAATAAATTTTCTTGAATTATATATTTATTCATTTAATAACTTGTCCCATACTTATTTCTCACACTTCTATAAAGTGTTGTTGACTCACTGAACTACTCATAAAAATTGAAAATGAATATAACATAACATATTAGTTGTTAGAACTATGGAGAGGAGAGCAATGTGTGATAGAATAAATTAAAATCGTAACTTATTCCCCGTAACGTATACTTTCCTGGAGATTAACCAACGCAGGATGAAAATATGAGATTTTGAAAAGTTGTTTACTAAAAATATTATGATAGATTGGATTACTTATTAATTTTCTGAAGATCTTTTTTTTTTCGTCTGCATTTGAATATGTTTGAGGAGAACTGAATCTTTTGGAAATGACGTATTTTTGGAAAGAAATTGTATTTATTCATCACATCAAAGGGAGAAAATTGGTCAGTGTTTTAGTAATGTCTGAGAAAGAGATCTTAATCATTGCATTCCAAAATATTTCTACCTAGGTTGAAATATTCTAGGAAATAGGAACAATTTTTAGGATATATATATTTGTGAAACTTCATTGTTTATTGAATATTTGAGGAAGTTTAATTTCAACTTCGAGAAATTTTTTATTGAATTGCATGATAATACACTTATTTTCAATCAGTGTGGGTCAAAAGAAAATTCTATTAACACATGTCCTGGTGCGTATGGGTAAACGTGCCCGAACCCCGCTAGTTTCCTGGATCGATTTTCATTGTGGGTAATATTTTTGATTCATTTTTGTCGTCGCGGCGGATGATTTTCTTGGTCTAGGGAACACTTCCTATGAAATGTGAGTATATCTTACCAAGATAACGTTTCTTCCCAACTTTGCTCACATTTCTTCGTCAACATTCACAACGTTTATCTCAGTGTAATCATCACGTTTCTGCATACCGCTGTATCGAAATCTTTTTTTTTTTTTTTTTTTTTTTTTT
>NNCF01126895.1:262917-282307 GCA_002313205.1 Laupala kohalensis
TTTTTTTTTTTTTCGTGAATTCTAAATTGAAAAAAAATCATGGTCGCAGACGTCTGTTCCCATTGGTTCACTTCGAGGCGCACGTTGGTCACCCTGGGTTAAACCAGTTCACCGAGTACAACAGAGATTTGCATAGCGAGGACAATGGCGACAGCGAAGGAGGAATCGCCGGACAGGACTCCGGCGACAGTGGACCATGGCGAACGCTCAACCGGCGAAGGAGGCATCGGCACAGGGGCGCTCTCACGTCCTTTGATCGCACCGCAATTAACAACCCAAGCTCCTCGACAGACACCACCTCCAACTTTGCCCTCTCCCACCTCACAGTGGGTCTTAAATCTAAAAAACACACACTCACTCTTTTAACGCACAACTGCTGAGTACCTACTCCCGGAGGAGCACTTGCATCGTCAACGGCCAGGTGAAAATTGGACTCGAACCCTGGATTCCTGCTCCATTTTCTTCTGGGCGTAGATGATATTATCATTTTGCTATCACTCAGTATACAAGTATGATTGTCTTCTAAAGGTAAAGTTCAAAACACATGAGTTCTTTGATGGCTGTATAATCCAATTCTAGACTCTTCCACAATGTTGGCACATGGTGCATTGAGCAACCACTGGTCCTCAAGGGTTGATGCTTCTGGTATTTTTACGCTCTTTCCTAGCGTTGCGTTTTTCGTCTTGAAGCTTTCTCCGCTGTAGTTCGAAGGATAGGTGCCCTTGGTGGACGAGGCGACGCCATTCTGGACAGGTGGATGCTACAACCTCCCAATTTGCAGGGTCAATATCATACTTCTTTAGATCTGCCTTCAGAACGTCTTTATAGCGTTTTTAGTGCCCACCTTGTTTTCTCTGTCCGACCTTCAACTGACCATACATGATTTGTTTTGGGAGACGTGACTCATGCATGCGAACTACATGACCAGTCCATCGTAGCTGGTGTTTTATTATGAGAGCCTCAATACTGGTAGTATTAGCGTCCTCCAAAACACGTTTGTGCGTCTATCTTTTCACTTTATTCGTAGGATTCTCTTAATGCAACGTTGATGGTATTTTTTCAGTCATAATAAGTGCCTTCTGTTTGAAACCCAAGTTTCGCAACCAGAAAGTAGAGTTGGAACAACAACAGTTTGGTATACATACAGCTTAGTTTGAATACTGAGGTTATGGTTACCAAACACCCTAATTCGCATACGACCATAATCTGCGCTAGCACATTTGAGGCGATATTGGATTTGAACGTCAATGTTCGCATCTGTTGATAGGTGACTGTCTAGATAGGGAAAATGTTCAATATTTTGTACACTAGTTCCACTAATCTTGATATCAGGACATGTTGTTGCAGGTTGGTATAAAATATGCTCTTTCCTAGTATTTATATCCAGACCAATGCTTCTATATATCTCGTTAAATACATCTAGGGTATGTTGAACATCGTCTTCTGAGTTTACCAATATAAAGTTATCATCTGCATATTGGAGTTCAAGAATAGAAGTAGTAGATACCTTAGTGTTTGCTCGCAGTCTGCTAAGATTGAATATTCCTCCATCTGTCCTATATACGATTTCTACACCCTTTGGAATTTTGTCTTTGACCAGGTGAAGTATGACACCAACGTATATTGAAAAGAATGTGGGGGCAATTACATAGTCCTGTTTGACACCTATTGTGATCTTAAATGGTTCTCCAGGTCAACTGCTGTTAAGGACTGTACCGCTCATATCATGCAGTAATCGAAGAATCTGTATGAATTTTGAAGGGCAACCAATTATACATAGAATCCTCCAAATTGTATCTCGATTGACTGTATCGAAGATCTTAACGAGATCAATGTAGGTGGTATAGTTACTCATTGGTCCCATTATACTTCACAAAATTTGTTAAACTTTTCGTACAACTTTTGTCACTTCTCTCTACTTTATTAAATTGTAGTCAAAATTGCTGGTGTAAAGAGTCCCAGTGAAGTTTGTTTGAAAAAAAGTTATTTTATAATCGACCAAGAATAGGCTTCATCAAAATGCTACAAACATTTTAATACTTCTTGGGTCCCAGAGTGTATCTTGTGTGCCTCTGAATGATATCATTTTTAAATTCCAGAAATTGAAAAGTTTGATTCACAGAAATGTAATTTCGCCCACTGTCCGTTGACCACGTGTCCTCCCCCGTCGACAGCAGCGCTGTTCTTCCAAGGATGCAGATGCGCTGTTTCCCGATTCACGCCCGGCCGTGACCGGTAGCGATATCTCGGGGGATTTGAGAGGGGGGGTCTTTTGTGCTCGAAGAAAGGTTGGCAATTCCAGTTTGGTTTGGATAAACCAGTGTCGGTTTCGTGACCTCTTAACTCGAAGATAGTAATCCAATGATTTAGCTCCTTGTTTTTAGCGATACGAGACAAAGACTGGGATTTATGGTTTAAGAGATGAGCAGAAATACTTCTGGAAGTCGCTTGTTTATTTGCATTTAAAAAAATGTTTGGTTTGACAAAAATTCCTACAGAAATTTTCCAATATTGTAGTACATTTCTTCACTGGAATTTCAAAAAATGAAAGCAAATTCTGATTCAATATATATTTTTATCATAGATTTCTGAATGTGATCTAAGTTTAGTCTCATTTCAAGAGAAAGCGTGTTTGAAAGAGTTTTGAGGTACCGGACCAACATTCGTGTGCAATACGTGAGAAAATATAGAGTTGAAGTAATCTAATTAAATCGAGAGAAGAACCGAACACGCGTTTTCCAGATTTTGATGAAATCAGTACGTCTACATTCGAGTGTACATGTTTAAGTCAAGTGTAATACACGTCTAGAACTTGTCAGTTCCGAAACAAAAAAAACAAAAAAAAGGTTTAATGATTAGACGGAAAATGTCAATTATTTTAATGAATTCTTAACCAACCCTATTTTTTATGAGCAGATATATATTTACACTAAAAACACAAATAAATAAACAAACTACACAACGTTTCAATCTTGATTCTATTCTGATTGTCATATCATCAATATTATATCTAAGTTAATATAAAGTGTACCATATTTATGCGATAATATGGCAATACAACGTTTCAATCTTTTGTGTGGGTAATTTTCAGACAATGGGCTCACGTCAGTTGTTAATTCTTTAATGAATGCTATCTGAGAGGTTACGTAGCTTGAACTGTAGCTGAATATATTTAAAAATTTTCTAGCGTCTACTTGGAAATTAACGTTCGCCTGATGGTGGCAGCAATATACTGCTGAAACGTTGTGAAACTAGAAATAAATAGTCTACAAAAAAGGTCGATTTAATAATTCAATTTGGAAATGTTTAAATTTTATTCGAAAAACTTGAGCTGAAATGTACAATGGAGAGATAAGTCTACGACTGCCTGCCTCTTGGGGACCGTATGCAGAGAGTCGCCTCCGAAAGCAGTCCTGCTTCGCCAAGCTTTGGTCTCCGTGTTTCGCTAGTCGCCGCATTTCACCAGTGTGTCTCCGGGACAGCTGCCGACTCCAGTCTGTTTCATGGAGATAATATGCCCCAGACCAAATCGAATTTCTTTATAGTACATATAAATAAATAAATAAACAAACGTTATTGTCAAAAAAGCAGTTTCAAACTGCGTATGACCTCGTGGGGGATAATAAACGAAGTTACTCTCCGGAAGCAGACAAGGGACCATCTGCAATCAAAGGCCCAAGGACCGGATTTAATATTTATAAAAAAATTAATAAACTACGCAATATTATCTATTTATTATTCCAACATGAATCTTAGATATGATGTGCAATGAAAATTCGAGTTTAATGATTAAAGTATTAAATGACTTTCCCGCCTCTGGAAAATCCACCACTAAGGAAAACCGGAGAAAAACCCGGGCCAGGATGGTTGAGATGTTCGAGATAATGCCCGAATTTTTACACGTACTTATGAACAGGATTAGGTTTTTTAGGTGCGAACCTTTCTCCTTAGGGTGAATCCGGAAACATACCAGAGTGCAACTTTGGCTCTGCACTCCCCCCCCCCCCGCTTTTTGGAAGCATTTTCTTCTTGTACTGTAGATTTCTAATCTTCTGGGGTATATTTTATTATTCATAAGAGTGAGATTTATTCGGAAGTGAGATTTATTCCATTTTGAATCAATATCATAAATTTAATTAATTTTAATTAATGTTTCGTCAGTGAACATGCAAATTCTAAGCCTTTCTTCTTTTTTTTAATAAACAAGGGAACCCAACTATTTTTTTTAATAAACGAGAGAGAAGAAGGTCTCGCAAATACAAACAATGCGATATATTTACTTCCTATGGTCTCCTCCTTAGCTGTCGTATTTGTAAATGGGACATGGAGCGTGATGAATTAGAAGTTGGGTGGTAGGTGGGCCAGTTAACTGGGTTTACCAACAACTTTACCCATGAGGAGGGGTTAGTAGAAGTAGTTAGAGTTATTGATACTGGATAGAGGAAGGAAGGAATTTTGAACGGAAGCTATTTGAACGGACATTAATGTGAAAAGCTACAAATTTTCTGGCCCCATCGGGAATCGAACCCGGGATGTCTTGATGGCGACAACACTACCACCTGCGCCACCGGTCCTTCTTCTGAAGAGTGATAGTTTGATGAATTGATATGTAAGGAATTAGAATAGGAGCAAGATGATTTCTCGAATTAGTTGAATAGAATACAGCACCTTTCTGTCCCTTTTCGCTTCCTTTTTAAAATGAAATTTGCACCGAAAAACCCTAACCCTGTTTATAAATTAGCGGTAATATTTCCAGCTTCACCCATCAGACACAATCTTAGTCCAATTCAAAATAGAAATCATTATATTGTGACGAGTGAAAATTGTAAAGATAGAATCAACGAACTAGTAGATTTCACAGTATGTCCATGGGCGTGGTAAAAAGACTAAATTTCAAAAATACGAAAAGTTAATAATGACATGAAAAAGAGAAGACATTAATGCCATTCAAATTTTATGAACTTGTTTGTCCGAGACAAACCGCATCTTAAAACTACCAACGTTTCGGCCATCGTGCTGTGACCTTCTTCAGGGCAATCAATGTCAGAGTCGTACAGACCTAAGTCGGTGTCGTACTCTGCTTTCGGCGGAAGCCTACGTTTATATCATTCAAAATTTGTTGGCATAAACAATACATTTGGTCAATTAATTCACACGCGAATGAGACATTCATTTCATTAACTTGTCATATCTACACTTGAAAATTAAGTATATGGCTATGTAACTTTGGTGACATGATCATCAGTAGATCAAGCAAAAACATTGCGATCTCCATGAGCTCGTAATTTTTGTGAGAGATTGTGCCACGTTTTGTCCACTTTATTACACAGGTGAGAAGATGTATCACTTCCGAATAGGTTAAGACCTTGCTTCTTCCCCTTCCTGCTCAAAAACCTTGCTACACTCTTAGATATGTGCATTGGAACAAACACTTGGGCTCGAATAATCCTGTTACAAATCTTAAGCGAGCAGTATATGAGGAACAGTATCAGAATTTCAGGAAGCCATCTACCTTAAATTCACATCCAACACTCTGTGAAAGGAGTCCTATTAAATATCTTGGTTCCATTAAGCTATTCCGAATGCACCATTTACTTCTTTAAACTTACCCTGCACGAAGAGACTCGAAACTCTTGAAAGAAGTTCCTCGAACTTACCTGCAAACAAAAACATTTATTAGTACTTGTACTATATTCAGAGTAATAGCTTAACTGGCAACTTCTAATGATTAATACTATGTAGAAGGAAACAAATGTCTAATTGTAAAGAATCTAAGGATTCTTGTAACTTTACCTACGAGGAATTAAATAAGGTCAGTTCCTCCCTTATATCTCTTACCTTTTTAACGGCCCTGCAGTTCTAATATAATGCTAACCTTATTTAGAATTAGTTCGAAAAAACGTCTGCTACAAATAATGTTGCACGTTAAAAGACCTTATACCGCAGACAATTTCTTCTTCTTCACTTCTTACAAGCGCACACCAGCGAAGCTTGTCAAAGATTTAAAACACTTAAAAACTTAAAACAATATATACAATAGTAAAACACATACATAAAAACATCACGTCTCCTTTTCTTCGCCTTGCCGTGGCTGCACCCATTAATGTTTTATTCACAAAAGACGAAATGTCGTGATTTTATGTATATGTTTCAATATTGTGTATATTGTTGAAGTATTTCAAGTGTTTTAAATCTTTCACAAATATCGCTGGTATGCACATGTACAAAGTGAAAATTGTCTTCAATTTAAGGTCTTTTTAACTTGCAACATCATTAGTAGCAGACGCTTATCGAACTAATTCTAAATAAGGTTAGCATTACATTAGAACTGCAGAGATATAACGAACTGACCAAACAATCGTCGGTGAACTCTCTACAGTAGAAACTGATGTCTGAGTTTCGTTTTTTATTTTAATTATTTTTATCTGCACTCAGTTTCTCGGCCATCTGACCTAACCTATCCTGACCTGACCTAACCTAACTTAACCTGATGTGTGAGTTTCATCATCCCGTCCCAGGAAAAACAACATAATTTTTTTCCCCTAGAGCCCTCTGAGAGAATGATGCCGAAAAGAAGCGCAGGGCGTGTCCTTGATGCAGCATCGTGAAAATAGAGACAGTGCGTGTACCTTTGGGGAATACCTTTTCACCGTGTCTCAGCGGTACCAAGAGTGGGATGGATTCCCTATCTATCTTTTAATTTATTTATTTATTTAGTTTCAGTTCCACATATTTAACAAACTCATTAAGTGGAATTTACACTGTCATGTCTCGCCTCTCTTAATGGACATCTCTAAAAAGTTAGTTTAATTTTAATTTAATCAAAACTAAATAAATAAATTGAAATTACTGTTTTATCCTCAGCGTTTTCTATAGGGGTAGGGGCGCGAAGATGCCCCCCAGAATGGCAAACGAATCAGTCGGAGAAAATTTAAGTCAGATAGGAACAGTGAGCATCCAAATCATATTTAATGCAACTTACATAACATAATATAATGGACAAGAAATGTTTTCCATACTAAATATCACATAATGAGTTACTGGCAAAGAAACATTGCTTGGCGAGGAAAAGTAGTGGTTCAGGGTCTGAAAAGAAGTGTAAACGAAAAAGTTCTAAGCTATTAGTTGAATTTGTAGTATTAATAACAATTTTTAATTTTCCTTTAAAACATTTGGTTTGTTGGAGTAAATACAGTTAGTGGCGTCGCGAACAGTTCCCGTGGTTTTCAAGACTTGACAACTTGATCTACAATTTCAAACATTGGAACAGTGGATAGTACAGTATTAACAATGTTTAAACGGCGAAGGCCAAATAAATAAAAAAAATATGGAGTGGAGATTCGAGATGGGATTGAGTGCCAGCCGATGTTTTCATATGGGTGAGTAGTGCAAGATCTCCCTTTACTTAGCACGGTTAAGCGTTGTCAATGCTATCATCGTAATTGAGAACGCACAATAACTTAGATCTCCCGAGGGGCATTCTCTCGCATCGGTCTCTCTACTTTTTTCTCAAGAACGTCAATATTCGCAAATGTGTACAGCCATGTAACAAGATCAAGACGCTTCCACTTCAATAGAACTCCTCTTAACCGATATGGTTGTCACCGACACACTTACCGGTTAATCCGAGGTTCTCGTGAAGAAGGAATTATCGTTCAAAAAGAGCCTATAATTTCATTACGTTATCACGAATAAACAAGCAAATGAGACGTCATTGCGACTCATTTTATTGTACTGTATGAGTTGAATACATGCATGCATAAAAGAACACGAAAAGATTGCACTTGTGAACCCCCTTCCTTCTTTGTGCTCACCATAATACAAATACATTGCATACCTAACGTCACGTCGTGCTAGTTTTACTTTTCAGGAACATTCGGGCACAGGACTGTCAAACAATCAATGTTTGAGTAACTACCTGCCAGCTATTATACGCAGAAAGAGAGAAGGGATAGATCGATTAAGGCAGCTCCACACATTCGCTATTCGGCGAACCCCGCCGAGAAACTGCTCGCCGATTAGCGACTAGTGTGGATGTGTTGCTCGCTATTCGTCGCATCACGAACACCGGTGCTCGCCTTTTCCCGCAGCGTGTCGGTCTTTTGAGACACATCAAAGGAAGCCGAGCATAGGCGAATACTCGCGAGTGACCTGTTCGTGGTACTGTCCACATATTCGTGCTTTTAGGAACACCAAGGATAGCAAATATACGAGTATTATGATTTCAAGTTATTTCGAGTAAGTAATCGCTGAAAAAACTAATTATTCGTAATTTTTCTCCATATCGTAGAAAGTAATTTATGAGCGTTTTTAGAAGTGATAATATAGTGATGAAGTAACCTCATTTATTATCCCGAATGTGGTCATACGAAGTTTGAAACTGCTTTTTGGCATTAAAGTTTATTTGATGAATAAATATTTTTATTCACTTTATTTTACTTTTTTATTAAGCGTCTTTACATTGTTTTATTAAGGTTTATTATAAATAAAATATAACATTTAAATGTAATGAATGATATTTCAATAAATAAATAAATAAATAGAGAGGACTGTTGTGGAGATACAAATTAGATATTTATACAATATTGATTCTTTCAGAGTGGAAAAAAACTATAATGATTCTAAGGGTCTTAAAATTCGAGAAAACCATTAGATAAGACCCATTTACTTAACAACATTTTACAAGACACAACTACATACGCAGCAGAATGTGTGATTACTTCAGATTCACTCTCCATAACCTCTAATCACTAACACGAATATTCGTCGTTCCCAGAGCGAGCACGTGCTCGGCAAGTTGCTCATGTCTGGATCAGTGTGCTCGCCAATAGGCGAATACTCGGGGAAATACCCCGAGCAAGTCGCTGTTGCTCGTAATTCGCTGTTCGGTTGCTTGGGGTTCGCCGAATAACCATTGTGTGAAACCGCCTTTACGAGGGGTTCTGCTGTACATGTACTATCTCTACAGTCGTGAGGTAATGCAGATTTCGACTTCCGGCGTGCTCGAGCCGCAGCGCCGTCACGCCGTGTTCGCTCCGCGCATGCGCAAGATAGCCAGCAGCGCGACGAGCGGCACAAAAAGTAAATGAGCTGCTTTCACAGTGTACGTCCAGCAATTGCTAACGAGGGCTCCGTTTGTTTTTTTTTATCTTGTTAGCTTCGGTGACGAAAGGATACTGAAGGTTCTCGGCGCAGTATAGTGAATGAGTAGCGTAGACGACGATAGTGGTGGATGTCCATATTTTCATTTATTTTGCCAAGTACGCATAGTAACTGCATTTAAGTATAGCAATGAACGTTGAAAACAAGAAAAAATATCTATCCAAAACCAGTGTTACATATCAGAAGAAAGTCCAATTCTAACGTAATTAATTATTATGATTTTAATATTAAATAATTATATTCAAGAATCGGCGGCAATGCAAAATTAGTAATTTTATTTTACTATTTTTATAAAAGATATAAGAGAAACCGAACACCTAGTTTCAAGCATTCATTTTCCTTTAAAAAATGTGATGTTCCTGTCTTGATATGCTAGAGACTTCAGATACCTAATAGAAACCGTGATGAATAGTAGCACCAACCAATACAATACGCGGGAAAAGGTTGAAGGTAGAGAAGTTAGAATAGGGTAACCGAGATACAGACACTAACCAAGATATAAAAAAAAGTTAACAAACAATATTTTTCAATCAACAAATTATTCAACAACGTGGTACGAAATGGGTAGAGATGGATGTTTTATAGTGTCTTTGTAGGTTCTTGCCAAAAGATCTATTCAAATAATAAATCTTGAGTTGTTTAATTAGTTTCGATTTTTAGACAATATTTTCCGTATAATCTATAGTTTATAATAATACGTATTTGAGAAATAACTTTTTTGTGTTATTCGTGTTTAAATTCAAATTTGTTGGTATTCTGTGCACGTAGCGAACTACTTTTATTCCTGTCTTAGGAGTGTGCTGAAATATTGAATCCTCCTCTGTCTTCGGGCGCATAATCGGAATTGATGGGATGGTCCCTTGCTTGCTTCCGGAGAGTAATTAATTTATAGTCCTCCACGTGGTCATACGCAGTTTGTAACTGTTTTTTTGACAATAAATTTATTATTACGAAACAGAGATGATTCATGGTGCCGTACCAACACGTATGTGATAAGAAAATGAAGACTTGGAACAGAACATGACCTGATCATCTCAACATTTCCTAGCGATAGATAAGATTCTATAGTATCATCTAATAAGAGTAAGAGTTTTTTATGTCTGACAATTTTTTTCTATTCACGGTCATAATTGAATGTTCAACAGAATACTAATACATTTTTAATGAACTAAAATTGAGTTCATGTTTTTGCCGCAAAATTACGAGTTGTTCTGTAATCAACGAAGCCAACTATTTCTGTTCATCCAAGATCTCGTTAGAACAAAAACAAACGAACGAGACTCGAAAATTCGTGAGAGGAATATTGAGGAACGAGAGCGATGAAAGACCAGGTCCGCATATTCGATTCCGCCGTAGGGCCTTGAGCGACTCCGCAAAGCCAATGTTTCTAGGTATTACAGCAGCTCCCAGGGTACGTCAGGGATTAATCTGAAATCTTATTGTTTGAGACAATAAGTGAGGAGGGGAGTCATTCAGGCGTACAATGAAGCATTGTGTTCATGTAAAGTAATTCTTATGTATCTGACTCGGTGCACAGTAAGTGCTTGGTGGTAGCTATCAAGCATCGATGGTTGCTAGAGACACTTAGGAGGTACGTGTTTCCCTCCCATGACGAAAAGGGCGTCAACGCTTTTAGACTTTGGAATTTGCTCTTCGACGAGCTCAAGATAGTTAGGTACGAAGGGAGAGGAAATTCTCCGGTCATATCAGAAACAAACAGATAAGAGAGGGGCACCAACTAGAACAATGGCAAATAAAGTGGAATTCAATACCGGATGGAGAGTTCACATGAAAATTTATCGATAATGTAAAGGATGTACATAAAAGTTTATACCACGAAACTGTGTAAGGTATACTGCGACTCTGTTGACGGGTCGCCGTTTTCTTAATTCCCTCCTCTTGTTTTCAATGTATTTTCAAAAACTATTTTCTTGCATGATTGTGTTGTCTTACGGCTCATATTAATTTAGTTTTATGTGTACTCAACTTTGGCACGGTTGTGTACATTAATTCTGTAGCCCCATCCTGGCCCGGGTTTTTCGCCGGTTTTCCTTCGGGTAGAGGCGGATTTCTTATACAGGTTCTCTAGGCTTTGTCTAGGGGCGTGTTTATTGTAACAATAAATCGTGAATTTAGTGTTTTTTTTCAACTCTTATGATTTTTAAAAAACATACTCAGAATAATCTATAGTTCGATAATAACTTGTACATGTAATTTTTTTGCGTAAAATTACAAACATATTGACATTCTATTAGTATTAAAACTCGCAGCTAACTTTTCATCTTATCTAGGAACTTTTGCTGAAATTTTTGAATCCACCTCTGCCTTAAGGCCCTTGATCGGAATTGATGGGATGGTCCCTTGCTTGCTTCCGGAGAGTAAATTAGTTTATTGTCCTCCACGTGGTCATACGCAGTTTGTACTGTTTTTTGACAATAAATTTATTATTATTATTATTATTTGAAAATAGAAAATGTAGTGTGGTAGTGAAGCTTATCTATATGGAGCGATAGATGGGTGATGGGTTATTGTTAGTAGGTGGACCTGTTACCTGGGTTTACCAACAACTTGACCCACGTGGAGGGGTTAGTGGAAGTGGTTAGTAATAGAGTTATAGGTACTAGGAGGAGCTTGATAGAGGAAGGAAAGTTCAGCTTTTCAGTAATCACAGCTGTATGAACAGGGACATAAATGTGAAAAACTTCAAATTTTCTGCCCCATCGGGAATTGAACCCGGGATGACTCGGTGATGAGCTACAACACTACCACCTGAACCACGGGTGAGATCTGATTCTTTATCGTTGTGAAGAGACAGAGAGGTTGATAGGATGAGGGAGAAAACTAAAAAAAGACGTTATCCAGTTGACTTAAATGATTTGAATGAAACAATTTTGCGGACGTAAGCACCATACGAAATATTCCTTAATTTTTTTTTAGGGAAAGAATTATTCATGATGGAATTAGGTATGGATTGAAGACATGTAGACCTAGGGTAGGAGAGCAGGGTGGGCAAGAACCTATTTTAGAATTTTAAAGCATTTGTTTAAACCGGTATTTGTGGTAAATGTAATGTGACACATGTTTGAACCATTACGAATTTCAAATAAGTAATCTCTTTCCTACACAAGCATTAAAGTCTCTACCGCTACGGTTCCTAATGCTATTCAAATTATTCCTCACAATAGTAAAATTGTAATCAAACATCAATATACAAACAGGATATTAACAAAGTAAATGGTAAAATGTTAATGATTAATAATGGTGACATTATCACGACAAAGGGAATATATTTGGTGTGATGACAATTTCATATTAACGTTCCTGAGATTTGATCACTTATTTAATTTAACATAATTCAACGTTTCTTTATTTTTCTATTGTTCATATAATGTAAATAATAAATCATGTTAATCTCTTATAAAGAAAATGTTTCCATTTATTATTTGAGTAACTATAACTCGAATGTTTCTAAGCTGAGAGCAACGTTGTTCTATTGCATTCTAAAACGTATCACAACAGTTCTACGTGAAGAGATGACGTAAATTACTTAAAGTGTGATTTTCGATT
Source organism: Laupala kohalensis (assembly GCA_002313205.1). Classification (NCBI taxonomy): domain Eukaryota; kingdom Metazoa; phylum Arthropoda; class Insecta; order Orthoptera; family Trigonidiidae; genus Laupala; species Laupala kohalensis. The sequence continues at coordinate 275,647 of NNCF01126895.1, forward strand.
AATTTAACAATACTCAACAAAATGGTAGGAATAGAAAATAAAAGTCAATAAAAACATGAGTTTTGTTCTCCAGAGGATGGATCCATGACATAAGAATGTTACCAGAAGTTGCTTTTTTAAAAAAATTAATCCATTTGATTCTTGAAGTAGCTGGGTCCCAACGACATAACTCACTTGAATGTTTTAAACAAATATTATTTTTCGACTCGCCATTGATATTATTCACGAATATCGGTGGTTTGGTAGTGTCAAAATTCTTAATCCCCCCCATTCAATTATATGAGGAAAAAAAATAACTTAATTCAGGACGTTTACATTAACTTGGTTTAGTTTAGTCCTCAACGTGGTTATAGATGGTTTTCTAACGCCTCCCTGGACAAATTATTTATTTATATGTTTATTTATTTTTTGTCAATATAATTGGCTCGATGTTTGTCCAGTGTAGCCAGTGCTTTTATCGTCCGTAAGGGTAATGATAAGTGTACCTCACGTTATGTTGGCAGTACCTTCCGAGTTCTTTAAACTTAAATTCATCGCCAACATTGACGATCAATTCACTTCTGTCTACGCTATTCTGTTTACATCGAGCGAGTGGAACGAATATTGCCTTGTGTCTTATTACCGTTTCGATAGCGAACGTTATTTTCCTCAAGGTTTAGTTGTTCATCAACAAAATTTCATTATCTGACTACATCATCTCTATCACCTTATAACACACGACACCATAAAACCCCATGTTTCATTCTATCACTCATTGTCAACTGAAAAGGTAGATTTATGAAATTTTTCAGAAACGTACTATTCTGAACTGGCTTCAATTCTTGCTTTGAAGTTAACAGAAATCATAGGAGACACTCTTAATTATATTTTTTTCTTAAACGTTTGTAATATTTTTCAACGGCTTACGTGTATACTTCACGTTTACAACAAATAAACAATCGTGATAGTTGGTGTTATTAATTTGTATTTTTTACAGCAAATTGTTGGTTGTGTGATTACTATTAATATTTTTCTCAACTTCTTATAAGTTGGCAATTCGTGCAAGGCAGCCATATTGCATTTAAGTTATAAGGACTGAGCATACATAGGTGTTGTGATGCCTGCCTTCTCTCGAAGGCAGGCCCGGGTGCAATGTGAGAAAGGAGACTTCCTAGCCCGTGTGTACAGTGTGGATAGCTGCCAGTGATAATTCCAACCACTTGAGCGCCTCGGTCAGCCCGCGTGGCTAGTTTATTTTTATGAAGCACCACCGCCGCCGCTGCGTCTCTCTTTTCGTTTTGTTGGCCTTGCGCGAAGCAGACGAGCTCAGGTAGAAAAAAGGTTTCTTGTTTGACCATTCTCTCAGTGCCGACGTTACGGGCTATTTTCCCTCGGCGCTCGCATCTTGACAGCTGTGGCTAACAACCATTAGCATACGCCACTTATCTCGCGGGTGGGTGTAAACGAAAATGATCCTTATGCGCCTGCGCCGGGGCAGACACCTCGTTTACTACACGGACAGGGTTCTCTGTGTTGGTTTTAAGAGAGTGAGAGAAAAAGAGAGAGAGAAGGAAAGAGAGAGTGTCGCGTCAGTTTACTCCCGTGGGTGCTTGGTTGCTTGTGAGCACTTCACCCACAGCGCTCGCCCACTTCCACAGCAGACCTAACTAGTACAAACATTCAAAGTCCCCTTCATGAATAAAGGATATGGCGAGACGTGATTGGCACACGGTACGCCAGTCAATATGAGGAGGGTATTTTACGGTGTCTGGAGACCACGTATTTCAGCCGGAGTAAGCGTGGAAACAGCAGAAATGTCAGCACGTTTGACTCTGTAACGCTGACAAGTACATGCATTGCGTGTCTGAAGTCACATGGTACAAAGGACGAACTTTGTTCTACCAGAAGACGAAATTCTGGAAACGAAAAAACTCAACACTTACAAATTCAGATGTTTAATAACTACTAAACTGTAAATTAATAAATGATCGGGATTTTTTGCCATTACGGTAAATTGTAAAAAAAAACGTCTAGGCAGACGTTTCGATAACGAATGGTATCATGCTAAGGACTAGTTTTCATCATCTGAGTACTTCATCTCCTTCACCTTTGTACAACACCTGAAAACACTTTGAATTGAATGTTTCAGAAACGTACTATTCTGAACTATTTTAATTTAACAGAAATTTTGGCTTTAAAGTCAACAGAAACCATTGGAGACAGATTGTTATATATATTTTTTCTTAAGTGTCTTTAATATTTTTCAACATCTTAAGTGTAAGCTTCACATTTACTACAAATAAACAATCGTGATAGTAATATTACAAGACTTCTGCTACTTAGATATATCTTAATATGAAGACGGTAAAGAAATTAAGAAAGTTAACGTCTTTCTCGAACATTCTGTATATATTAAGTTTATACAGCGATATTTGTTATTACACGGCTTTTTAATATGCATCGTTTCCTGAATAAACTAACGACAGCGTAAACTAATCAAGAAAACTGCCGTGACTAGTGGTGGTGCTATTCTTTCTAACTGTATAACTACGGCGCGTGGGGACCAAATTACATCAAATTACACGTTCCTGAAATTGTCAAAGGGAAGACGCATTAAAAGTCAACTGAGTAAAGTGAGTCTTCACGTACCTTTGCTACCGTAGTCTCTCCATGACACTAGTGGTTTCACAGAATAAAAAAAAAAAAACCTCAATATCAAAGACAGCTATATTGCTTTCGAGAGTGGAATGCAGACCACGAAAAATTTAAACCAAAGATAATAAGGGATCGTTCAGAAATTATGTCACGGTCTTGGGGGTGGAGGGGGTTGTCGAAATGTGACTGTTCGTAATGAGGGGGTCCGGGGGAATTTGAGAAAGCGTGACGTTTCTCAATTGAGGCAAATTTTCCTGCAATGGAAATAAAAGTCTTATAATTCCCTTACGCTCAATTTTTTCCGTGAGACTCCTTCGACTTTTATAATCCTTTTAAGTTGATTTCAAATGATTACATTTTCGTCTTTAATGACTCTTTTTCATTTGATGGGGGTGTTGATAACAACTGTTTATGATGATAAGGAGGCAGGTCGTTTTGTGACGTCACATTAAACGGTTAGGTATAACTGACGAAGCGTGATACCTTGGTGTGTGTGTGTGTGGGGGGGGTTAAATTTCCTCAAAAATTGTGACGCGTGACGTAATTTATGAACATATATTCAAGGGAAGTCCAATATCTTTCGGGTGAGGTCAATTTGGTTCCCTTTCTGAATTTAATTGCTCGCATACGAGGGTCCAAAAACGTTTGCCACTCGCAATTTTTCCGATAAATGAATTCATTGGATAAATTATTTCATTCGTAATTCAGATGTAAGTTAAAACTCAATCCAATCATTTATAGATTTATTTATACGTTTAAAGTGAGACCTAAATGACGAGAAATAACTTTAGCGTTTTGAGGAAAGGTGAGTGGGATGGAACTGAAACTCCGAACCAATCTCTACAGGTACCCTGCCTCATACATCTTATATACACTTCATTCACTGAATAAAAAAAATTGTAGCTTTTCACTTTGATATCCCAGTTTATATATAGCTGTTAGGATTGAAAAGCAAACACTTCTTCTTCTATCCACTTCCTACTACTTTCCGGTATCAGTTGCTCTCACTATTACTAATTACTTCTATTGACATCATCATTTGTGCCATTTTGTTAGTAAACCCAGCTAAATGGTCCACCATCTATCAATAACGCTACCACCCACTTCCTACATCCTACCGCCCCATGTAGATAAGCTTCAATAGCACCCTATTTTTTTTCATTTACTAATAATACGACGAAAAAAGCTTTGTCCAAGACGACGTATCACTTACAAGGCTTTATGTGGATGTGTAGTACAGTCTTCGGGAATCGAAACGGATGGAGTAATGGTTACCATCCCGAGCGGTTAGAATAGGAAGTTCCGGGTTCGACAAGTGAATGTAAGAAAATACATGCGAGAATCCTAGACATATTTTAATAGAGAAAAGAATATAGGAGTTACTCATGGATCTTTCTTAGTCCCAAATATAGGATATTTCCAATACACCTCAACGTTAGGAAACAATCTACCCCTGTTGCCTCGTAATGACGCAGTTCCGGAAGCTAGTAGAACCCACCTTCAGTCTCGCAATAATGCCAGGAATGCATGGAGGACGTGACATTTTAGAACTCCCCCTCATTCTTGGGTATATTCCAAAAGCCCCGCTCCAGCCCCGAGCGGGAAAGATAGGCATCCGGAGATCCACGTGTTACAGCTACGGCCGCTCCACTTCGATTAAACTATGGGGTTAGAAATATTTTTACCGGGGGAGGTTAAAAATGTTGAAAACTGATACTAATAAATATGAATTATATAATTGCTCTTTCCTTTCCTTGTATGACTATTGATTGCTGGGACCAGAAATCTAGTCATGAATGGAATAAGGAAACTTAACTTAGAACAACGGTTTATAGCAAAATTCGTGTGTGAACTTGCAAGTGTGGATTGGTAATGGTATTAATAATTTTCAAGCGTGTACTTCAGTCAGTCAATTTTGGCACTGATTCCTTTAAGTTTAGTGTTGAATCAAAAAGTGTATTTATCGTTTTTATGATGAGTTCTGATCGTTTTTGCATATTTCATCATCGTATGATAAATATCACTTGTTGATTGAAAACCAAAGAATAATGAAATGAGAAAATAGAAACATTTTTTTTGAGAAATGCCGTCAACAAAAAACGAGAGAACAAGAGATATACAGTGTTCGCAACGAAAGAAAAGAATGAGGAAGGAGTCTAAAGACCAGGTGAAAGTCGAGGAGGCAGCTTTGTGAGAAACGTGGACGTTTTACTCGAGTCCACAGGATCTTAGTGAGATTATGCCAGGATGCTATGCCAGCAGATTTGTAGAACTGACAGTTCGCTAATTGACATACCAACGGTGACAGAAAAAAGTCTTGATCTCTAACCTTTGGCTGAAAGAACATTGTCTGAATTTAGCTTTTCCACGAGTTGTAGCAGTCATGTGCGATGCCGTCTGGAATGTGTCTCAAAGCCAAGCTAGGCCTTCTCCTGCATCAGAAATGTGACAACACCGCGCATTCGCTCCATAGGTTACATATCGTCGCTGCGAGCACTGTAGTACTGAAGACCTGATTTCTGCATGTGGCGTCTGAAATGATAGGTTGATGCTCTCCATCGCAGAGCGGGGGCGGGGAGAAGGAAGATGAATAATCCTCACCAGCGCTGAAGGGAGGGGAGGGAGAAGGCAGGCGACTGGGTGATTTACTGCTTCTAGAACATGCACTCGCCGTGTCGAACACCGAAGTTCACGCTACAGATCCACAGCGCACCCGAGTGGATTCCGTGTCCTGAGAGGCGGTGGATGAGGAGGAGGGGAAATGGGAGACGCAGTGCGGAAGGCGGCAGTTCGGGTATCCCGTAACTACGTCGTTGTTTATCGCAGATCCAAGCTCATCGCCATGTCTGTTTTATTGCAGTATTTGAAATGTTCTATTGAATCATATCTACATGGAGCGACAAGAAGTAGGAGTAGGTTGGTAGGCTATTGTTATTAGGTGGGTTGGTAAGCTGGATTTACCAACAACTTTGTCCACTTGGAGAAGTAGATAGTATTAGTTAGTGATATTAGGAGAAGTAGGATGTGAACAGAAGGACGAGGATTCATTTTTAGTAGCCACAGCTATATGAACATTAATGTAAAAAGCTACAAATTTTTTTCTGGTTCCACCAAGAATTGAACTCTGGATCACTTGGTGATACGCTAACACCTGAGCCACACGTCTTCGTATCTCTGCCCTACATCCAGGTCCAGGGGGGAAAACGATAAATGAGAATTATTATCGGATCTAATCAAGGAACATCAAAGACGTTATTCTTCGTTTTGAGAAAAACTGTTGCTCTTTTGAACGTGCGACTTTTCTGAAGAGAAGTAAGGTATTAAATCCACGTTAACTTAAGTCGTTGCCACATTCACAAAACTTGGAAATAGCCACCAAACTCGCTCTTATTAATTAATTAACTGTTAATTAATTAACAGTCTTTTTTTGTTGGACGACGACAATTATTGCGTGATTTTGAAACTTGATAGTAATTTTTCTTGTAAATGCACCGTAAGGTATGAAAAATGTTAACGACATTGCGTTTCTATTTACACTTGCTATGTTTAAGTAGGTGTTTTCGACTATGTTAAACCGGTAGTTTTGACAAAATATATTTAAAAAAATCATAGGTCTGCGATAGTTTCTCCATAAAAAAAGCTCACAGTAATTTAAAGTCAAATAATTAAAAAAATTTGCACCGCAAGGGTGTGAACATTCATCGCCAATGGACAGAGAATGGTGCGAACTCTCATTTGAAACATTTTGGGGGGTACTAAAACTTAGTCGCTCTGACGGATATACAAAAACTGAAGAATGGAAAGGATATCTATGGTTTATCCCCTTATAAGAGTAATCCCAACATCACTATCAATTATTCAAATCCCAGAAAAATAGAAAAATCACTTTTGCTTCACAATTAGTATTGATTGTAAATACTAATAATTATGTAATTGTAATACAAATCGACCGTTTATTGCTGCTGTAACATCGTGGCCAGTACAGATTTTGAAATAACATTTTCAAGCACTGTGATCGCCGGAAATA
>NNCF01126895.1:282348-319126 GCA_002313205.1 Laupala kohalensis
TTGACAGAAATAGTGTTCATCCGAAAAGGCAGTTTTTCTCGGAAGCTGAGGAGTGACCAAGCCGAGGTGGGGTGTTGGAAACGGGCGAAGAGGTAGTCACGTGACCTCCGCCTCAATATATATTGGAGGGATTTCAGCTCCTAAGTGACTTTTATACTGGAGGCTTTCAGACTTTGAGACAAGTGCGAAAGCGTATAGAAGTACGCAAGTTATTTAATATGTAACTTGGTTAGTTTGGTCGTCAGACCACTGAGAATTGCTGCGGTAATTCTATTACCTGCTATAGGCGCGAATAACATAGCTTGGAACAGTTATTTATTTCGAGATAGCAACTTGGAACTTTTTGAACTTCGGATAATCTGGGTAGATTTCCGAGTTAATTCATAACACCAGTAGTTATAACTGTGTGTAATTATTGCTTTTAGATAGCAATATCAAGTACTAACTAGTTCAAACTTGTATTTATGATTTGCGAGTTTGTCTACATTTGTAAATATTCAAAGCTTTATTTAATTTGAATTAAATGTTTTATTGTTAATACTCGAGTGTTTGATTGCTTGGGGAAACCAAGCTGGTGGCAGCGAACTCTTCCATAAAGGTTGTGGTTTATGGTTGAATCCCGCTTCTCCACCAAAAGCGTACACACATCGCATATGGGCTTGTGGTGTGCTGTTACACTGCCAAACCGATTTTGACACCTTGAGAGTACAATTCAACATAAATTCTCGGACATACTCTAACCTAATTCTTTTCATTATGTTAAAAACACAAATTATTGATTTGAGCATTTAAACAGGAAAAATGCTACTGAAATGAGAGTAGACCAGATTCATAAGAATATCTGGAGGGACCATATCACACTATCGTCGTGATGCCTGGATTCTATCGTTAGACATAAATAAATATAACAATATAACAAATTTCAAACGCTTCAAAAGTTTTAAAACGCAACATTTTAATAATAAAAGTTAGCCTACGTTCACCCTCGTCATCTAAACTATCTCCAAGCTAAATATCATCACGACCGTTTGAGTGGTCTAGTCGTAATCAAGTAACAAACAGACAGACACGTTTTCGCGTTACGCATTTATACTTTATTAGTATGGATTCAATGTCTTTTGGCGAGGTTCATGTCCTGAAGCCTGCTCTTCCACCTAATCATGACTTAGGAAAGAGAAATGTTGGGTGACCGGGGAACGTATGGTAACGAACTGGCATTCGTCTGGAGTTGGTGAGGGAAAACCTCAACTAGTTCCAGCGAGCAGGGTTTGAACCAGTGCTCTACCGCTTAGTGGCATCGTGGAAGCGAAGACTGCACTCCGCGGTCGGTTGTGCGCCACCAGAATTTTTAAAATGGTGAAAAACTCGTATGACATCCGTAACTCGAAAAGCGATAAATTCCGCACCGAAAACGAGGGTCGTTGACGAAGACAGCGGTGAACGTGGAGTAAGCGAAGGGGTTGTTGGGGTTAGCTTGGGATTCCGTTCGCGCGCGTTATAGCTATCCGGGTTCCCATTGTAAAGTGAGCGGACGCCTTGCCATAAAACGTGTGTCTGGGAAGCAACGATTTGCCTGCTGTAAATAACGACCCGTCACCCGCACAGACCATGGACTTCCTCCCCCACCCTCCCGCACGAGGGATGCTTCGTGCTACGCAACCCTGCCCCCTCCACTCTACAGAGCCGACATCACTTTGCGACGTTGTGTGCAGTCGTGTAACTTTACTCAGAGAAAATGAAAATGTAAAGGTGTTTTTTAGTTTAATGTCAAGCCCTACCGGTAAATTAGTTCCTCCCCAACGTGATCACAGTTTTAAACGGCTCTTTGACAATAAATTATTTCCTTATATATTTGTATCTTGCCAGTCTAACTGCCGGTACAGGACTTGTGCACAGTGTAGCCAACGCTTTTACTTCGCCATCATCCTTAAGGGTAATGATTACGTTGGCAGTACTTTCAGATTTCTTTAAACTTAAATCTATCGTCAACATCGAACGTAAATTCAATTCACTTGCTCTTGTGGCGCTTTTCCGTTTCTTCTGCATCGAGCGAAGTGAGGAACGAATATTCCCTGGGGTCTTAGTTTATTATCTACTTGTTTATTATGAACTGTTTCACCGCTATAATAATTATTTTATTATCGTAAGGTTAATGTACCGTTAGGAAGTATGTCTTCTTAAACATGTTCAAAAGATGATACAAAGTTTGCTCGACCTACATTGGTTTAATTTTTTTAACATAATTTCTTGAAACGTAAAATCTCGTGGAATAGTAGCAGAAAGAACAATCCTGATTTCCGCTGTTTTGTTTTCAAACTAATGTCCATACACGCAATAAAATCGTTTAAAATACTTTATTAACGTTTTAAAAACGACGGATACTTCAAAATACAGAGATATCTCGGTTTCCGTCGATAATCCATCCTAAAACAATAACCGAAATCTATGTAAACTCAAGGAATTGTTTACATATAAATCAATGTAAATCTCATTAATTCATTCTAGACGGTCATCATGCCATAGTTTTTAGTGAATGAATGAAGAGTTCTTATTGCAAACAACTAATATAAAATAAATAAAACAGAGAAAAAATGAACCACAAACAATCCGCCTCCCTAAGAACCTCGCGTTTCAAGGAACGACCATCAGTCACTTCAGAGCCCGTGAACCAGTGGCACAAAAGAAGCTGTTCTAAAAGGTATGCTCCTGCGCAGCGTTAGGATTTGCCTAAAATGGAGTGAAACATTATCATTAAACAAGTTTGCAATACAACTTACGCAATATTAACAGCCAGGTCTCGTGAGCACGCCGGTAAAAACCAAGGCAATCAAAGAAACTCGAAACAAGTATTTCGCGAAAAAGTTTATGAAAACAGGTAAAACTATAATATTTACACTCACTGTACATAATTTTTCGTCATTGTTGCATGAAACAGGGATGTATGGTGGGGGGCGCCAAGGGGACATAATCCGCCCCCCTCCATTGGATCTAAACTTTCAACAAATAATATTAGAATTGATAAAATGTATCCTTATCGTTAAACATTTCTGATATACAAAGTTTGTAATAATAAACTTCTATGTCCAAAATTAATGTATTTTCCCAATCCATCAAGTGATCATCATGAGAAATGATATTTATAAAAAATACACGCGGGAGTTTGAATTTACGCACAGACACTGAAAAACTATTTGGTTTATACAATACAATATTATAACAATATTATTGTGTTTCTGTTTGCTTTTTGTAAACATATTTCGTGTTTATATTTCTCTTTATATCATGTTCATTTGTCCTGTTGTTATGTTTACTGTTATAATTTGTTATTACTTGATCACCTGACGACGGCGTAAATCCACATCGAAACGTAGTGAGCTATTCACAAAAAAATAAAAATATTATTCGTCAAAAAAAAAAGGTTGTAAGTTTTTAACTATTTACTTAACATTTACGGTTATATTAATAAAAATATTTACAATAATATTTATAAAAATATTTACAATAATATTTATAATAATAATAATAATACAATTTAGCCCCCTCCCCCCTTGATTACGGTCAAGATCCTTCAGTACCCACAGTCGTAGAAGCCAACAGCAAGTGGTACAGGGCTGGTCAAGTCTTCGTGTCACCCTCCGGTCTGAACTGTCATCTTCAATGCGCCTCCCTCCAAAGACTCAACCACCCACCCACGCGCGCTGCTATGCCTGTCTTTAGCTGCTTCCCAAAAGCGACTGTCACTCACAACGCCAGAGCGCATGACATTCTCATTGTGGCGCAGTGGGGCTCGGGGAGAAATCTTGGGCAACAAAAGCCAGCGTGTCTCCTTCGTCTCCGGAAAGATTCCTGTTTCCAGCCAGACTCCTTCTTCTGCAGGTTCTTTTTGACTGTGCGGGCCATAGCGCGTTAAAAGGCTTTTCGTACATCCTATTCCCGCTTCCATTGTACGGACGATAAAACGACAATGGGATTGTTCGTGTGATAAATATGACTTCAGATTGGGATTTCTACGAAGATGACACATGAGGAATACGCTCAAAATACGAGCCTTTGTACAAATGTACTTACGCGATTTAGTAATAAAAAAACATTCTATAATAATTATACCACTTTCGAAATATACTAGTTATGAAACACCGATTTGCAGAGAAAGATAATGAGACGCTAAATGCTTATGAAATAGATATCAAATACAAAAAGGCGTCTAAAAATCAAAGAGCTCTCTGCCGTACTTCAAGTCACGTTTGTGCTTTGATGTTAAAAATGTATGCCTTCGTAAATTTCATGTAATACATATAATTAATTTTTATGAAATGAAATAAATTATGGACAATGTCTTCCTCACGACTGATGAGCTGTGGATGGTTTATAAGCTACTAAGTATTTCCTCTTTTTCCATCAGTAATTTTTAAACATATGTTTGATCTTACTATAAAATACGATGATAAAATATGATATGGTATAAGATAAAGTTAGGGTGTTAGAACAATGATTGACTATTGTTGGTAAATACAATATGAATTGCAGTGCAAATACTAGAATACAAAGCACATTTAATGAAACAAGCTGAAGATTTCAGAGAAACTGAAATGAGACTTCAGAACTCAAATTCCTCTACCACATGGAGGAGTGAATTGCCCATAACGAATGCGGTTGTCGAAGCTTGTGATATACGACACCCCTTAGGCCATGAATGCGTACGTCAAAACAGACCCTCTTCAACGCTTTTAGGGGGATTCAACTTGGACCCCTTGAGTTCAATAGAAACTAGCACTTCTTCACGCTCGTTGATAAAGTAAGGAGAACATGGCTCGAGGAACAAAGTCCAAAACCGAGCTTTAAAATACGGGATGCTTACAATTGGAATGTTTCATATTCATTCCGTTTATTTTTCTTTGAATTTACACATCTTTTCATCGTATTATTCTTCCTCATTTCTGTGCGTACCACTGTCACGATCTTTTTCGGCATACGACCCCTCGAACGGAGAACTTAAAATCATTTCAGAACCCTATCGGAAATATTTTCAAGAACTAATTTTAAATAAAAATTAAGTCTCAACGAGAATGCTGTAAACGAGAACACTGAAAAACGCCCAAAATTCTTAATCTGTCCATCTGCCCATCACATACTTACGTTTTGCTTAGGTCAATGATGATTTTACACATCTATTCACCGACTCTAGTATCGAACGTTCAACAAATACCACACTTTTTTAATTGTAGTATTTGTAAATGGGAGGGAAATGTAGCTAAGTGCTATTGAAGCGTATCTACGTGGAGCGATAGGAGTTAGGTGGTAGGCTATTGTTAGTGGGTAGGCCACTTAGCTGGGTTTACCAACAACTTGGCCCACGTGGAGGGGTTAGTAGAAGTAGTTAGTAGTAATTAAGAGTTAGTGATACTAGGAATAGTAGTAGGTGGATAAATGAAGGAGGATTTATTTTTCAGTAGTCATAGCTATATGAACTGGGACATTAATGTGAAAAGCTACAAATTAACAGCTACAAAATGTTTAATTTAAGTTACCAATACCACATCACCGCAATACCCTTCTTAAAGTATCATCTTCAATATATTCGATATCCAATGAAAGACTTGAGACAAAGTCTTGTCGACTGAAGTGCGAGTCGCAACTCTACGCCCGTGTTCCCTTTCCAATCTTCCTCCTCTTGTTGGAAACTTGTCTGTAACTGCGTCGCGGGAGTATTTCATTTCCTGTCGGAACCCGATGGAAACTTTGCAATGAAGAACTTAAGTTAGCGGAGAAATCGAAGCCGCGGGGCAGTAGGACCTAATAAGACGCACAGTGACTCCACAGTTGTCCAAAGTTTCCAAAATAATATCATCTTCATCAGTCGTTAAGACGTCCTGAGCGAGATTTTGACGGCATCTTTGTCCCGCACCTGCTGGATCTGCTACACAAACTTCATTAATTTCTCAATTTTGTTACGTAAATATTTCAACTTGAGTGAAAAAATGAAACACCTTGCGTCAAATTTTTATTTGTAAATAAAAACAATTCCCCCCCAAAACCGTTTCTGATAATTTCGTTAGTCTCAAGGTACGTTTACGCTTGTATCCATGTATGAGCTACTTGTAGGAGATACATTTATCGCAACTTCTCCAAGATCTGCGATTTGTATGAGCTCAGACACTTGTAACTCATACATGTCTACGGCAGCGTTTACACTTCGGGATTTGTATCAGGGAATTCAAACTGATATACTAATCTACTAAAGAAATAAACTCATCTAAACTTAACTAGTTGATATAATATGCACTGCTCAATACTTACGATTTCAGTAGTCAATAGATTATGTGAAATACGTTTGACAAAAATGATATAACCTACAAAAAGCACAGGTGGAAAGTAAACAAACATGGCGGAGCGCGTACTAGTCTTAGGTTCTGCGCATGCGCATATCACTAGTACGAGTTACTAAGTATATCCTGAACGACGTTCATACAAAATGTATCAGGATTTTCTGAGGTCCTGTTGTGCGACATGTCAATGAGTAACTGTATGGTATTAGCTCATACATGTATTTTTACGTGTATCTCATACAAGTCGTTCATACATGTATACAAATGTAAACGTATCTTTAGAAAAAAGAATCAATTTCACACTGCATCATATTTATGACATACTTGAAACAAAGTTTTTTTAACGAATTCCAAATACATTCGACATTGGTATAGACAATAAGAAGATAGATATAAATTCAACAAAACTATTTTAAGGCTCAAAATTGTAAGAATTCCTCAAAATGAGTCAAGTTACCCGACACTTTAACTGCGAAGTCAAAAAATTAATACTAACCACTGTAGTAATTAAAGAAAGGTTATGTGTAGTCTCGAAACATAAACCACTGAGGTCGGGGACAGGAATATTTTGGATGGCTCTCTCTCTCTTTCAGGGCTACAGGTACATAGTCCTACGTCTCGACAAAAGAGTCCTAACGCGGAGAGAGGGTCTGCGCGACAAAGGGCCGTCGTGCCTCATGCAGAAGGGCAACGGACTGCATGGCACCGCGGTTGAGGAAGCGTGGCTGACTCCGAAAAATACTCAGCAGTTGAACATTAGAGATAACTATGTATATGCCAGGTAGAGATCTCCCGCATATTCTACTTGAAATAATTTTCTGTTGAGAAAATTTGCTCGTGATACTTTTCATTGCATTTGTGCAGATATGCTAAAAGATCAATAATTTCTTATAGTCTTTTGACTAGGGAGAAGTCTTCACATGTTACCTACTAGTGTTTCCGTTTCTTTAATTAAAAAGGAAAATACTTTCCCTTGGCCTAGTGAAAACATCAATTATTTAAATATCTGTTATCGCACCAAATTATTCCGAAAACAATAATATATAAATTGTAGTTATTGAAACCCCCAAATGCTGTCTCTCCTAAGCTAGACAACCCCATTGGTGGCTCAGGTGGTAGTGTTATCGCTCATCACCAAGTCATCCCGGGTTCGATTCCCGATGGGTCTTGTAGCTTTTCACATTAATGTTCTAGTAATGCTGTGACTGCTGAAAAGCAAACCTTGCTTCCTCTATCCAGCTCCTCCTAGTATAAATAACTCTAACTATTACTAACTACTACTACTAACCTCTGCACGTGGGCCAAATAAACCCAGATAACCGATGCAATAACAATGCAATACCACCCATCTCCTAACTCCTATCACTCCATGTAGATAAGCTTCAATAGCACGCTACATTTCCCATTTACAAATACAACAATATTATTAAGCTAGACCCTAGTGGGTTTAATAGTGGAGTTACTTCTCTCGGCGTGTAAATATCCTCCACATACTTCTATTCCACCATCCCCCACTACCATTTCTGCTGCATTCGACCCATTTGCGACCCATTCGACCCACCCCCGAATAGAGCTGTCTGATCCCCTGCAGCGAAGACGCCCGGGTGCGAAAGTCGACCCATTCTGGTCCCGTACGCTTTGTGCTGGACGGTCGCTCGGCCCCACCTCCGTTCGCTGCCCGTCACTGCGCTCGTATTTCACGGCGCGTCTCCTGCCACGAAGGCAGGTGGCTCTGGGTCACGGTAAACACATAATGGGCTTTGCTTTGGATTCAGGCGCGCAAGTGTATGATTCGATTTCCACACACCGGGATCATAATAATACCATCACACGATTCTGTATTATTCATGTAACAGCATCCGAATATATTCTGGAACAGAAATCATATCCTTGTACTCATGTATACTCCAAGTCATGTAACTTTGTCGAAAATTATGCAATATGCCGGCCAAACACGAATTGCCAACTTCTACGAATTCAAGATATTTCCAAATAAATATTAATAGCAGTCACAAAAGCGACTATTTACTGTAAAGAAATACAAATTGATAACATAACAAACTATGACACAATGTAATATTCGTTCCTCGTGCTCCATGCAGAAGGAATAGAACAGCACCACAAGAGCAAGTATATTCAACCGATGGCCGACAATAGCTACGAATTTAACTTTTGAGATATTCAAATGACCTGCCGACATAACATGAGGCACAACTGTTATTGTTCTTGACAATGGCGAAGTAAAAGCGGTGGCTACATTGAATACAACCAGTCAGACTGACTGAAAAAAAAAATACTGCCTAGAGAGGTGTTACAAACTACCTATGCAAAAAAAGTAATTTACTGCGAGAAATATACAATAAACTAATAAAAAGTGTGCATTTCCGTTCACGTTGTTTTTTTTAGTTAAATTTTGGAGAAACGAAGTAGTGACTTGAAGTGTACAACGCTTCACCGATGTCAGTCTGAAAAAAAGCTGAAAGACGCAAAGTGAATACTAATATTTCGAATACAAGAAATGTTAACACTTACATTTAAAAGTATTATATTTAATAACAGTATTTGACCCAAAATAGTTGTTAAAAAGAGAAAAAAGTGTAGAGGAATAATCAACAAATGTAGAAATCCAAACATAACTACTCAGTAATTGAATTATGAACGATACCGGAAATTTCTCTTAGATCTTCATACGATTCTCTTCAGACTGTAGAGCTTTGAAATCCACCGCGCAGTCGTGCGGTGACAGGTGTACAAATACAACGCTATGGTCGATATCGGAGTAAAGAACGTAGTCCATAAAACGCAGTTTCAATGTTTTCTTGATGCAGTACACTGAGAATAGTACGCAGTTTCACTACCGTCTCAATTTCCACGACGGACGTAACACCTGAAACGGAAGGAAGGAACGAATCCGCATCGACAACACTCCCATGCGGCACTCCGCGGAAGCTTGACGAAGAGCGCGGGCGTGCCGTTCCATCTCTGGTCGGCAGGGAGTTTTTACGAGTACAATCTCCCTGAGCGACGGACGGGGTTCAAACACCCGACCCCTCTCCCGCCCACCCCCCCTCGCTCTGGCGGCGGAAGCGGCGTCCGCTGGAAATAGCGCCGCGTTACGAGGTCGGCAGCGCACCGTCGCGGATTGGCGTCTTCGATCAAAAGTCCGTCGCCGGTTGCGGGGCGATCTGTTGGTCTTCGTGATGTCTTTCAGGCGGTGTCTCTAATGTTATTACTCCATTCGCTGTGAAGGGGGGGGTATCCAAGCGACAAGCGGGACATAGTGTTTGCGCGATTGCAATCAAAGTACACTTTTTTATTTTGGTGGCTCAGGTGGTAGCGTTCTTGCCCATCGCTGAGACATCCCGAGTTCAATTCCCGTTGGGACCAGAAAGAATTTATACCTTTGTCAGTTCATATGTAGTAATGGCTAGTGAAAAGCGAACCCTCCTTCTATTTCCACCTCCTGCTACGCCTCGTACCAATAACTCTATTACTATCTACTCCTACTAACCCCTCCGCGGGGGCTGAGTTGTTGGTAAACCCTGCTTACCGGATTATCTACTAACAAAAGCCCCTACGACCCAACTACTACCTCCAATCGTGCCATGTAGATAAGCTTTAATAGCACGCTACATTTCCCTTTTCAAATACTACAATAAAAAGTACACTTACGAATCAAAGGTTTATGAAAATTAGAAGTGATAATGAGATAACATTATTATAAAGGATATCTCCATTAAAATAAAATGGAGGACTGATAATGAAGAAAGAACATTATTACAAATTAGTGTTTGGACCAATTGTACATCTTTAAAATCAAAATAAGTAATATTTTGCTAGAAAGGAGTACATCAAGTGCAAGAGAGTAATTGAAAGATACAATTATACTATTTCTATTCTAGTCTTCATCATACATTGGGAAGGTTCATTGTACATGCAAATCATGAACGATTTAATTATTAATTTTTATGAGTATTTAAGTTCATGCATTGAACAAATTCTCGCAACATTAAGGTGCATCCATCAGTAATTTTTTTTTTCATTTACAGTCTTATTTGTGACGTGGCCATCATGTTTTCTTTTTCGTCCAACCACAGGAATTGGGAAGGAGGGGTGTTGGGTGTCAGGGAATATTAGACACTGAACTGGCATTGATTTGGAGAGAATTAGGTGAAGAGAGAGCCCACATGAACTTCTCACAAAGTCCGACCTACCTGGGTGATCAAACCCGCGCTATCCTGATCAGCTGTATGTTAGGAGCAAATACTACAGTACACCAGAAATATCAAATTCGACATATCATAGCTGTTCTTTTGAAAACACATTTGAGCATAGAAGTATATATTTATTATGTCTTTGATAAAATCTACCTTCTATATATGTGGTCGCTTTATTGCATACAAAAATGACATGATAATATTGCTATCTTTTATCAAAGCCAGTCTTCTTGCTTGCGCAGCCACTTTTCCGTAGGACCATGAGCGCATGTACTATCTGTGCACTCAGGAAGACAATATTCCCTAACATTCCATTTGCGCGTATAGCGACATTTGATATCTCCCAAAACACCGCTTCGTCCGTCTCCCTCATCGGCGTTTGCTTATCGTAACACGTACGTTTCCACCACAATCGCCTCGTTTTCCTCCATATCTCCTCTCCCTATCCGACTTCCTCTACCGCCATATTGTGGGTAGCGACACCTTCCATTACTTTCCCCCCAACACATCTACACTCATTCACTCCCCATCCCCATCTCACATCTCATTTCCACTTCAAATCCCTTTTCTTTCACTTATTTCCTCCTTATCAGGCTCGATGTTTCACTTGCGACATATTTGTTCCATCACGACCTTATCTCGCGTAGCACACTCGTGCTGCAATCTGGTGGCCGATGACCTCGCTCGGAGGGAAATAACGTAACGGCACAGTTACATCGTTCCAAACGATCCCTTCAGCCTCAGTTGAGACGACTATGACCCGTAAGTCACGGTCTTAAATATCCCCTTGCCCCCGGTCAACTAACCGCGGTTTTCGGTCGGATGACCAATCGTAATGTCGAAACTCGCGCAGTAAACTTTTTTAGGGGAAAAGCGGGCAAAAATAGATTCCCGGAGCAGTTTTCAGTCGTATTTACGGGAATTGACGATCATTCGGCTGAAGTTTGTTATTGCTAATGTAGAGGTTCAATGTAAATGGTAACCGTTTCCCATTTCCTGCGGCTCGAATCAATTCCGATAAGCGACAATTCAAATGTATGAGTACTTTCTCTATCTCGGAATGGAGGAGATAAAATGAATCATAAATAGAAACATTAGGAGTAATGACATGAATGATCTAAACAACGCTATAGACAGTATCGGAAAATCGTGATAGGCACAAGTTCTGTTTCCTAAATAATCTTAAACGAGCGATCGTTATTCGATGTACCGTTTATGGACCCAATTCGATGAAAAACAAGTACACTGATTAACTGAATCGTGTGGGCAGCAGCGTCCGTACAACTCATGTGTCTGGCCACACGTCAACGTATTTGCAAAGTGCGTTGAGGAATACGTGAAAGAATTTGAAAATGAAATTGGATTTCTACACATAAATTTCTATATACCATCTATTAGTTATTTTACTATTATAATAAAAATAGAGTACATCCACGGTCAATTGCTTCTCGTGACCAATTTGGAGGCCCCTAGAAGGACAAGGCCCGGGGGAGACAGCCCCCCAACCTCGCCTTGGCCTGGTTCTGCATGTGGGGAAGATTTCCTCGTCAGTAAGCTTTTCATAAACCAAAAAATATAGTTTATAGTAAAATATACTTGAAACCAATTGTCTTTCAATATGAATTAGTACTTTTCGTCATTCACGCCACACTAGACATTCAGGTATCATGTGTGAGTTGACGGAAATCAAGTTGCCGACTATTCACGAAACTTGGAAATATTCACCAAAGTAGTTCTTATTAATTAATAATTAATTCTACTGATTTTTTTTATATTGGATGAGAACAATTATTTTGTAATTTTAAAACTTGATAATTAATTTAGACTGTCGTTTGACTCCTTCTTTGACAAGGGCCGCATTGTCTTCAGTCACGTGATGCGGCAGCCATTTCCGTTAGAACAGTATTTTCCTCGGTTTTTGGCGAATTATTCTGGAAAATTCCCCATAAGGCATTAAAATCTTAACATTCTTATTTCCATTTGCTATGTTTTAGTAGGTTTTTTTCGCTAAGTTAAGCTGGTACTTTTGCGAGAATATTTTTTTTTTAAATAAGACCGCGAAAATTCCTCCATATAAGCTCATAGTAATTTAAAGTCAAATAATTAAAAACTTTGCACCGTAAGGGTACGAAAATTCATCGCCACTGGATAGGAAATGGTTCAAATTATTATTTAAAACACTTTTTGGGGGGAACGTAAGCTTAATCGCTCTGACGCACATAATACCTTAAGTAGTGAAAAAAAATACGAATTTTGGGAATAAATAAAATCGAATCTACCTGGAAAACTAATGGAAAAGGAAAAACCAAAACATTTTAATGCCCGTAATTGACTTACAAGATATTTATCTAATATGGACTGAGATACAACTATTTTTCTTCAAAATCATTCCTTTCTATGAGCACTTAAATCACATAAGAAGACGTTCATTGTTCTTTGATTTCTCCTTCGCCACAAGCGTCTCTCTCTAGACACGTGAGTTTATTGTCTGCTGAATCACCTCTCAAGTGCTATTCCCATTTTATAGACGCGTCCAGCTAGATACCTGAGATACACTAATCCATAGAGTTTGCAAACGTCTACAGCCATAACCGTCCGTATATCATTACGAGCCCAATGTCCATTACACCGTATATTTCCAGATATTATTAAATGATGGTTAAGACGGTTCGCTGTCAGCGGATAATAGCGCTGAGTGCTATCGGAGACGGCCAGTTGTGTGGAATGCAGCATATCTCTTTAAGCAGAACTCTTTACGATGCTGAAAAATTAGACTTTACGATTCGATTTCCTTAGGCGTCATTTATAATTGACGTTCCTTTTTATGGATGTAAGAGTTATGATGTATCTTCTATCCCGGAGATGAATCGACTGCAGTTAAATGTCTTTTCCTCTCGAGCACATTCCAACGCGAAGAACGACCGAAGGTAAAACGAATGTTGAATTACAACTGACAAAACCATTTATTTTAACATATACTGTCACTGAATGTTGACTTTTCTTTGTGGCATGGTTGACAAGAAATTCGACTTAAATAAAAATTTATACTGTTTATTTATGAGCACACATGACAAAGAGATTATAATAATTCATGTCAACCAAATTTTGATTGCGTAATACATCGTTTTAAGTCTTGTATCAACTTCTTAAATTACTATCTGAAATTGAATTATTTTTAATAACTTTTTCCCAAATTTTGATAACCTTTATAGATAGGAATATGCTGACGCGGACATTTTTATGGAAGTCTTTGAGACGAACGATATTACCCCTCATAGTTGTCTCTTCAGTGATTTAATTGTGAAAAGGTAACAAACAGGCAGACTCTCTTTTGCGTCTATATATTAGAACGGATGGAAGAAAGCAAACAGCACATCGAACTCTCCGAGAAATAATATTCAGGCTCGACCAATGAGAATGGCTGATGATACAATAGCAGACACTTTCTAAAATAGTTCCCGCAGTGATTCATTATTCTATTTTCCGGGATCTCCATCATTATCCTCATTCAAGGAAAACACCCCCAAACCCTCATCCAATACTCTTAAAACTTTCAACCGCACCGAAGACGTTTCCTTGACACGAACTGTCAGTGAGGATGTCAGAGTTTCTAAAATTGAGCTTCCTCGTTTCAACGTTCAACATCGCAGGTTCTATTTCCCAGAGAATCTCGAGTGGAGAGGTGACGAGTTGCGGGAGCGTCTATTTTAAAACTGAAAGTTAACACACATCTTCCCATGACAGCAGGTATTAAGTAAACGTTAAGGAATTCTTTCACAAAAATACAAAACTGTTATATTTGTAGCAAACATTAATTGCTTCAATGTGACAATAAAACGTCTCAACGCGAATATAATTGAATTTTTGAGAAGACAATGAAATATGTTTTAGCTCAATATTCAAGCTTTCCTTGCTTTCCATGTGGTCATAAATTTTTTCAACAGCTATTAGAGATTTGTATGCGAGTCCACATAAGAGCACCACGAAGTTGCAGTACCAATGCATTTTTATTTAAGTTATAATTTCAATAATGTTTTTGTGGAATTAAAACTGTGATTATAAATAAAATGTATGTTTGTTCATTTAATGCTCTTAGAATTAAATGTGCTCATTTTGTGTTTTATGCCATTCATATGAACATTATGAAGTGTGTGAAATACTCAAAACACAATATATTATCTCCGGCCATCTTGAATTAACTGCAATAATGATTAAATTTCCACAATTAATTATTATTTCTTCTTCCTCTTCTTCTTCTTCTTATTATTATTAACTACAACTCTAAATAATAATTAGGGTGTTTTGGGGTATTTTACCATTGAAAGGTTATTTTGAATTTTTCATGGAGGGGTCGAGAAGGATCAATAAATAATAATGTTAATTACGGTTAAATTGCTAGCACAATACACCTATATTTAATATGACTTATTTGGTGGAAATATTTATTCACGATTTGAAAATGTAGTCAACTCAATGCGAAGTTACCTATTCTGTTCTTCGAAAAATCTAGCAAAAATTGCAAATGATTTGGTAACCATGAATGAAGTGAAAACTGGCAAATTGACATTGTCACTAATGACTTTTACTAGAACCCACTTTACTAGCCTAATTATGAAAAAAATTGTCAAGATTCCTGCCATCGTGTTTCAAACAAGAGATTTCATTACGTATCCAGGCACTAATAGAATTTATCCGTTTGATTTAAAACCAACTTTGAACTCATGCAGATGTTCATAGTTGTAGGTGAACTGTAGGTGACAGCTCTGAAGGAGCACATAAGGATTTAAATTTGACTATCGAAACTATGGAGGTGGGACCAGCAAATTACCAAGATGTATAATTGCTTTCTCTATTTTTATTCTAATTGTTATAAGAAACAACAATATGAATAATAAAGAAGAAAAAACATTATTTAACTATATCTATCAGTTAATAACATAGTACAAACAATATTGAAGAACCCGCTTGATGCACAAGAGATGTAAAAACATGGATGAGCGCGGCGGTTTCGTTTTCAAGTTGAAATAACAATAACGTTACTCTGCTTATTTATTCCGATTTAAGATATTTTAGTGATTTAATTGTAAGATTTAAGATATTTAGTGATTGAATCCTGTCCCGGGTTTTTCTCCGTTTTTCCTCCGGGTAGAGGCGGATTTCTCATACAGGTTCTCTAGGCCTGGTCTAGGGGCGTGTTTATTGCAACAATAAATCGTGAATTTAGTGTTATTTCAATTCTTATGATTTTTAAACACTATACTCAGAATAATCTATAGTTCGATAATAACTTGTACATGTAATTTTTTGCTTAAAATTACAAACATATTGACATTCTATTAGTATTATAACTCGCAGCTAACTTTTTATCTTATCTAGGAACTTTTGCTGAAATTTTTGAATCCGCCTCTGCCTTAGGGCCCTTGATCGGAATTGATGGGATGGTCCCTTGCTTGCTTCCGGAGAGTAAATTAGTTTTTTTTTCCTCCACGTGGTCATACGCAGTTTGTACTGTTTTTTTACAATAAATTTATTTATTATTTATTACCTAGGCTAAAGTCTCATAGACTGATGGGTACTTCTCGTTCGGAGCGAGGGAGGGAGGCAGTCGCGAGGCACTCGCCGTGAGTTATGGACCCTCTGTAATGAGCGCGCGACGTATAAGGCCTCTGCTACAAATGGGCGACATTACCTGCCTTCCCGGAACTGCTCCAAACACCTCCCTCTTTCTCACCAAGCTCTTCCTTCACTCCCTCGCACCGTGCGAATAAGTCATTGCGGTCGCAAGAGGACCAAGAGGGCGAAGACGAGCTGGGAGAAGTGTCTGCGCGAATACGGTTTCGTTCCAACTCACTTCGTCTCGAACCGAGGTGAAAAGTTTGCTGTCAAACATTGCGACGTACCATCTTTCACATTTTCTCCGGATCCGCGTGAATCGTCCTCGACTCCCAGTGACTCGTTCTTCGGTGCAATATGGCTGCCCAACACGATTGCCAACCTCTACGAATTCAAGTTACATCCAAATAAATATTCATATTAGTCACAAAAGCGATTATTTGCTGTAAAGAAATTTAATTTGATAACACAACGAACTAAGACAAAATGTAATATTCGTTCCACACGCTCGATGCAGAAAGAACAGAATAGCGCCACAAGAGCAAATGAATTGAATTGATGGCCCATATTGGCAGTGGACTTACGTTTTGAGAAATGTAAATGTCCTGCCAATATAACGCGAGGTACAAATATCATTACTCTTATGGACGATAGGGAAGTAACAGCGTTGGCTTCATTCAATACAAGCTCTATACCAACATCAAGCCAGTTAGACCAACAATAAATAAATAAATAAATGTCAAGAGAGCTGTTACAAACTGCCAAAGACCAAGTTGAGGACAATAAATGTAATTTACTGCGACTAAAATACAATAAAGTAATAAAGACAGTGCGTTTCCATTCATGTTTTTTCTCTTAAGTTAAATTTCTCGAAGAAAAGAATTATGACTCGGAGTTTAGGTTTGGAGGGACAGCGCTCGCGAATATCTTGTAGAATCTTCTCTTCAGATATCTCCTAATATATTTTCTTTGTCACTAATGTCGTACGTTTGGCGTGATATTTACAACCAACATATGAGAAGTAAGAACTAATATTACTGAAAGTCAAAATTGACCGTAAGGAAGACATTGAAAATAAAACTATATAATAGTTGCATCGTCTACGGACAAATTATAAATACTAGCAATAGTCCTACCACCCACCTCATACATCCTATGGCCCCATATAAATATACTTCAACATCACGCTACATTTCCCATTTACAAATTTAAAAAAAGCGATGGACCGGGAATCGAACCCGGGACCTCGTGCAGAAGCGGCAGCTGTACTACGACTGCACTATTTTATATTTTTGCATTGAGTTATATCTATGTATAAAAGGCAAGAAATGAACACTCAAAATTGTTTCAGTTATATATATTTTTTTCTTTCATCCATGGTGCAATTATAGCATTTGCACATATTTTGCGTAATAAAGAAGAAAAAAAATCTTAAGCGAACCATACTCACCAAGTAGTTAGAACCAACTTTTAACGTCATCGTAGTTGCAGAGACCTTATACAATCGCGCTGTTGCGTCTATTGAGACGACGCGCCTGACGCTGTCGCCCCGGGGGGACTCAATGCCCTTAACGGGATCCGAACCGGCGACCTGGCGCCGAGACGTGTGCGCGGGGCCTCGGAGCGTCTGCCGCAGACTGGATCGAACGGTTGTCGACTGCCCTGAACGGAGGTCGATCACAGGACGGTCAACGTCACATACTGCCACTAGGGCACCCTCCTATTGTTTTATGTCTTCAAATTAGACATCCATAACATTTCCAGATTTTAAAAATTATAATATAATAAATATAATTGTACATCTGAAATGTTTATGTAAGTCTAATATGAAAAGGTAAAATGAAATAGGGATGTGCTCATAAATTTTCAAAAACTGATTTTTTTTAGAACCACCCCACTACACTCAATTAGTCTCAAGAACGAGTATGGTGAACGTTGAAAAAAAAATCGTATGATTATTATTGTATTAATGCTTTACTCAGATCGGAAATACTGTCAAATAATGTCTTCATGAACCAGATAAGATAAAAATGTGACGAAGTTAGCGAAAACATTTCATGACACAATGTTAAGTATATTTTTTATTGGGACTTTAGGGCTCGCCAACGTCTACGTCATCAGAGTCCTTGCAATGTTAAATACACTGCAACCAAAATAATTTAGAAATATGTGTGAACTGGATAACTTAAAGGAAGCTGAAACTAGCATTAACCAAATTATATTTAAATATTTTTGAATTTTCTATTTAATTTTTTCCAAAATGACACAATAAAAAAATTGTCGTTGTGTAAAACAATATTTCTCTCTTACATCTAATGTAACAGTTTGAACAAATAAAAAAGCACTTCATTTTCCGTCAACGTGTTTCCATCACGACCATTTCATAATTTCTAACTTCTAAGGTCCAGTTTCACTAAGTTCGTTTAATGCCTTAAACGAGATTTTCTAAATCTTGCAGTAAATCGCGATTATCGAAATGCACGTTTCACCAACTTCGATTTACGTGGAAATCGCGATTTACTCTTAAACGCTCGGGGACCCTTCGATTACCAGCGTATATCGCTATTTTCTTCGTACTGCAAGAAATACGGCGTCCATTTTGCTTGTTTGCCATGACTCGATTTATAGGTTATGATCACTGGCACGAGGGAGGCCCGCTGATGCCTCCGGTTTCCGTTGCTGGCGCTGGTGAGTACCGAGATGCGTTTTTCGCCCGTCACTTGTCTTCAGGTTACCCATAATGCACTTGCAAAATTACTAGCAACCTAGAGAATTCTTCAGAAACATTGATCACCTTAATCGACGATTAGTTTTGCTTGGTGAAACGCATAAAATGTAATCGCGATTCCATTTACCTAATCACGTTTAAGGAAATCGCGATTATTCTACTTTTGGTAAAATTGGGTCTAAGTGACGAAATAGATCATAACGCCAACCTTATACAAACTTGAACCGATGTGAGCGAAAACATTCTGTCTCACTAGCAATCGTCACTTCCTGGGTGAACCGTCATTTGGCAGCTTTTGAAGCGGTTTGGCGCGAGACGATCTGCATGCTTTACAAACGTTTTCGCGCCGCGTAGCCAAATATTTGCGAATCCTCGCACTCCTCCGCCGCGCCAACGAAGAGATTTCGAGAGGAGGGGACAGAGTCTTCAAGGAACGAGGCGCGCGTTTGCAAAGCAGTGATAGCTCAGGAAAATGTTCACAAGAATGATTCTCTAGTAGGTGACTTGAATCTCTTATGCAATTCAGTCAACAATAATTAAATGTATGTACAGTACAATCACTCTTAACCCGGATTAATATGGAACCAGCACCCGAAGTGATATGTATAATTGTTTTCTTCATATTTATTCTAATTGTCAAAAAACATAACAATATGAATAGTAATAATAGAAATACGTGATTTAATTTCTATCTATCAGTTAATAACATAGTACAAGCAATATTCAGGAACTCGTTTGACTCGCGTGAAATGCAAAAGAGCATAAAGTAAAAACATGGCGGCCGCGCGCAACGGTTTCGTGATTTATGCATCTCACCTCGGAAAAACTGAAATATCTTTTTGTAATGTCCGGTGACCTACAGATAAAAATGATGTAAAAAATACCAGGGAAAATTTACTACAAATCAAAGTAAACTTCCAGCTCTTTCGTGATTTAAAAGTTGGTCTTTTATTGAAAATAAGTGTTTTCTCCATAAGATGCAATGTATTTCACCATCAATAATAACTGCAATTATTTCATGTAAATGGTAGGTGAGGTATGTTTTTCAAGTTGAAATCACGTGTTACTCTGTCTCTGCCGATTTAAGATATCTTAGTGATTTAATTCTACGTACGCCAGTACAACCTTATCCTGTCTATCTCGTGGAACAGTTATTTTCTGCTCTTTCAGCATATAATTTACTCAAACATTGTTTCACGTGACTTAGCTGGAAAGTAAAACGGACGTTAGGTATATATGTACATTTGTTTACATATGTTGATGTACGTATTCTCTGCAAGACCAAAGTACGAATCACCCAATTGAGAAGATCACCCAAATGAAAATAATGTAAAATGAAAGCGAATACAGTACAGAAGTTAAGCGAAGGAGTGGGAGAACAACAGGTGTGGAGGGAGTAAAGATTTATCGATGCATCGAAGATGTTCACTGGCAACGGCATGGTAACTCATAAGGGCTGTGTAGGTGGAAGGACAGTGCACCAAAGTCTAAAACTTGGTCGAAAAAGATATTCAGCCGCACGAAATACCTCTAAAACTGTGAAAAGTAATGTTGGAAACTTGGTCTAGAAATTTGAGTAAAATTTTCAGAAATCCGAAATAAAATCCAGATTTTGTACGAATTTTTTTCTGAAAAAATCTTCAACCATGTTGACAAAAATGAATTAAAAAGTACCCTTCACGGACTCGAACCCTGGACCTTGAGATCATTAAGGTGAAGTAATACTTTTGCACGCTTGAAATGCACATCACAGTTCATAGTGATTGCAATATTCAGAACCTAGAAAATGTGTAATCTATGAAGGTAAGCAATTAATATGTATCTTCTTGTTCTCCAGATGCAATGAGTACTCATCTTTTTGTTGAAACCGTTGGAATTTAAAACGCATAAAACACTTGTTTCATTGATTACACCCCTATGAGAATAATTTGTTACTAACCACTTTCATTTAAAGTGGTTTAAAACTTTAAACTCTATTAGTCGTTATAATAAGGTTCTACGCTACGTATTCTAGGCCGTTTTACACGGTCCATTTAACGTACTGTTTCGTGCTGTACACACCAGACTGGATGCAGATTGTGTGGAAATTTTCAAGCATGGTTTTTGCTTTTTCAGTACGACTCGCACAAATTAATGAACACACTCCTAACGGCAGCTGAGCTGACTAGTTGTTCTCTCGAGACGGTTGCGTGGTTAAAATAGTGTTCGCAGTTGTGCTTTTCTTCTTTAATCCGTTGCGGTGTTTCCTGGTTACTTGAACTTCGGAAATCAATCATAGGGAACATAACATAGAATGAAATAAACAATTCGTTTATCAATGAAATCTGTTCACATGATCAGTGAATTGGTAGCCCAGTTGACGTTAGTTGTTCGTTGCGCTCTCCGAAACAACTCATACTAACACCCTCCATTTTTCATCCAAAACCGTGTAAAACGCTTATATCGGAACGTGCACTTTCTGTACACGTAGATGACGTCAAGCGTGGCGTTATCCACTTTACAAGTATTTCTTGTACAGCAACTGGACGCAAATTATCTGTAAACTGGACCGTGTAAAGCGGACTTAAGAAATATTGTGGCAGAAATGTGTTTCGACTGAGGAGTTGCTAACGTTGGGTGCACTGTGGGTCTGTGAGAAACCAGCTGACCTTCGTCTGCACTCCACTAGCAGCGAGAGGTTGTCGCCATCCATTCTCGCGTGGATGGGTCAGCCAGCAAGGTGTCAGCACGCCGCTGCTTGCACACGCCCAGTCAACAAGCGCGAATGGACGAAAATAAATAAGCGATCGGGAGGTATTTATATGCAGATGTGTGAACATTCATCACGAGACAGGCCAAGCAAACCCTCGGATTTACTCCGCGTACATCACTTCTACCAAGGGTGATGTTTATCTTAAGATTGCAAAACCCAAGAGAATGTTAAAAAGACTTCAGAGTAAACGTGGTCGTATACTCAAAGAGTCACGTAACTAGTATAAGGAAAGGAGAAAGAATGATAAAAAACAATGAGGGGGCAACATTTAACAACTACAGTTTTTTTTCGGAATTAACTCAAATCTTTGATTCTTGTCCTCCCTCCTGAGTGTGTTACGTGGTTATAGGACGACCCTTCGTACAGTAATTTTTGTCCATGATGGGTGCAAAAACATACGGAGAAATCCGAAACGACTGTATCCGGTTAAATCATTTTAAATTAAATTAATTCGATATACGTATACAAATTTTGTATATAATAAATATTATGTTTACTACAAAAATAATAGGATATTATTTAAAATTAATATATAAGTCTTATATAAATAATAAACATTTAGCATTCCCCCCCCCCATAACGACAGATATGGCGGAATTATCTGGTGTCTTCTCGGACTCTTAAGTCCGGAAACAGCTTTAAAATCGTCGCGCATGAAAACTATTTATATTGAAAGGTCTGGCATCCGGCGAAAACCGAATTTTCCGCGGAAAATATTGATGCAAAACAAAACACGACGAGTGAAGTCAGTGAAACCGAGGTATTACTGTACCACATTCTTAAATGAATTCCATATTTCCGTTTTGGTCTCACTTCTCATTGGTCAATCCATTTCCACGCACGGCACCTGTCTCCTCTTCGTCCTTCGGACTTCCGCCTTCCCCCCTGATGGAGTCCGCATTCCGAGTCAGGTTTGGGAACGTGTAATGGGTTCTCGCTGGCCGCCGGTGCTGGCAAAAAGCGGCCATTGTTCCACGTCACAGCCGATTAGCACTTGGGCAATAAAGACCCCACTACCCGACTGCAGGTTCAAAGTTCTTGTTTCTCTTCTTCAGTTCGTGCGTTCCATCACCCCATTCGCAGACGAAACATAAGCACACGGCGGAGCTTCCACTTGGACGATTAACGTTGAGGCATTTGTACTCTACTAACAACACGCGCCAGAGTTCATTGACCCAGTAGAGATACTATTAGTATATTTCGATACAGTGCGAATGTAACTCCCTATGCATCGGGGAAACAAGCGTCGGCAATTGATGATAGCAAATTCATCAATACTATTATTATTACAGTTCTCGATTTCGTCTCACTATTTACTAGCAATATCATCTGAATAAAAATTGACATTAGTACGTACTTGTTGAGTACTTGTTGAATGTATGGGGAAAACTTTGTTACGTATTGGGTAGATACTATAACTATTTTTTGTTCTAATAATGGGGACGTGAGTCATTATTCAGCCTTATGATGCAGAGACATAAGATATTCCACAGCCCTTCGGTTCTTCGATCGGAATTGAGGGGTTGGTCACTTGCTTGTTTTTGGAGAGTACATTAGTTTGTATCCCCCACTTAAGTCCTAGTAAGAGTCTATTTATTCACTTATTTGTTTAAACAATACATAAAGTATAAAAGTGACTTTTTTCTAAGTATTAATTTTCTTCTCTTTCTCTTTTTATTTTCTCACCTCTCACAGCATCTCCTATCGAAGACCTCTGTAATCCTTCCTTCATGTCCCAGATATACATAACTTTGGAAGCATCTATACAAGCATCACTGTAAGACCGACAACGGTGTTCTAGTGGTAGCTTCCAAGATCTCGCTGAGCGGTAGAGCGTGGGTTCAAACCCTGCTCGAACGAACTACGTGAGATTTTCAGTTGGGGTGTCCCTCACCTACTCCTTACAAATGTCGGTTCGGTACCATGGGTTCCCCAGCAACTCAACATCTCTCCTTCCCAATTTCCTATCCCAAGTCCAACGGTTCGGTAGAAGAGCCTCAGTGCCTCATGGCCTGAACCTCCTTTTGCCAAAAAAGGCATAAAATAAATAAATACATTAAATTTCCCTTCGTTGTCCATCTTTTAAGAGTCTGTATATTGATTCCATTGCCCACAGAAAATATTTTTTTTTGTTCAATATTTTATTTTTTGATGCTACTCATATAAGTTGGGTGTTATAAATAAACCAAGATCATTAATTTGGAAGAAATATCGGAACCTCTTCTTCGCCAATTTTTGAACTGAAGATAAGAAATCACGAAACGAGCCTTCTCCTCCTCCTCGCTGGGTCAGCGGACTGGCTACAAACGCGCACCATACGGTGAGCTTCACGATCGCTATGGAGAAACGTGCAGGGGAGTGCAAACACCTCATTCGGAGGGTCACTCTCCTCATGTAAGTCAATAAAAGGCCCTAAGAGCATCTGGTGCTGCCTTCGAAGGATGCTCCCCTCACTGCAACGCGCACTGGATTACCTTTTCATGAAGTGAGCACAGCACGTTCCGCGAATTCATACAAATCGAAATGCTGTTGGCGCAATACGAGACTTTCAGAGGGGAAACTCTCTCTTAGAAATTAAAATGTTATGTTTAAGTAATGTACTGCATTCCTTAGAATCTATCTGCCCAACTGCCTTGAAACAAAGAAAACAACAGGACCCCCAAAAGCCAATTTGGTTAAACATTAAATGATCCGAATCTATTAAACGAGTCACATATCTAAAACCTTACGTCACCTTTATCCAGGATTTAGCTCTACAGATTCTGAAATACCCAACATTCTTATCCTTAAACGGGAAACGTATAAAACTTGTGACGACGCCATAATTTGGTAGGCAGAGGATATTACAGTGAACAAATTGAACCTAAAAAGATAATTGTCAAATTGTTCCAATACATGTTGATGTAAATTTATTTGCCATCCATCCCAAGATTCCTCCGTATTGCTGAATGGTAAAGCGTGGGTTCAAGCCCTACTAGATGAGGTTTTCAGCTGGGGTTTCCCTCATCAAGACAAGTAGATTTCGTACCATTTTTTATTTAATGTCTTTCTAGTCGCGTTCACATCTAGTAGTCATTCCGCAACTGATCAGATGTGCATTTCTCCACCTTTGGTAGATGTCTTTTTTTCATCTTGTTTCAACATGTCTGTATTTTACCTCTGGTCTCTTTTCCAACAAATGGTGCATGTCCCCGCCACGGGGAGTTGGACATAATGTCTACTTCTAGTATTTCATTCCTGTTTTAATACTATATGCCCCTGCAACATAATCTTTAAAGTAGGTGTACCGTTCTTCCGTTTAAATGAGATCTGGTCCTGTCTCATTAACTATCTCTTTCGTTCTCATTTTCCTTATAAACTGCGCCCATTCTGGCCCATATAAGTCACAGTCCCAATGTTTGAGTTCCCAGCAACGCAAATAACTCCTTCCCAATTCCCTCACCAAATCAAGGTAGAAGCGGATCATGACCTGAACCTCGCCCTAATGATACAAAATTTAAAAATTAATATTGGGGTAAAGCTAGGGGTTAAATATTGGGGGTAAACCAATCAGACAATTTATACATTTGTTAGCAGAATATTATGGGAGAATGACACATGAAACTGCCTTATAAAACAATTACTATTTCATCTCGTTCACAAACCAGAGGGGCCTCCGATAGCTCAAGGATTAGCATGCTCACTCACTCCGGGTTCAATTCCCGGCGGGACCAGAAAAAATTGTAGCTTTTTCACATTAATGTCCCAGTTAATATAGCTACGACTACAGAAAAGTGAACCCTCCATCTTCCTCCATCCAACTCATCCTGCGCCTAGTATCAATAACTCTTACTAGTACTATGTGGGCCGAGTTACCTATGTAAGCGGTCAACCTATTAACAATAGTACCTACTACCCACCTCCTATCTCCCATCGTTCCATGTAGATAAGTTTCAATAGCACGCTGCATTTCCCATTTACAAACACTACAATAAATAAAATAAACTCCCTCGTTTCCTCCGAGACTGAAAGCGATGCATCCACTTTGCAGAGGCGATGTTTCGCATTTACCCCACTGGGGGGTGCTGGCATCGTTCCGGATTCCGAACAGTTGACACGAACAGCTTGTCTCACGCACTGCGTAAACGACAGCTAAAGCCAGCAGAGTGGACGGACTGAGGACGGACGCGCTCTGAGTCACAGGGAAACCAGTTCTACGACGGGGAATGAGTGAGTGGCAGGGGTGAAACGATGAGAGGGGGTGAGAGTGACGGGGGCGGAGGGGGGGAAAGGTGTGTAATGGGCGCGCGTGCTGCGATCGAACAGGTAGACGGGTAAAGATTGACCAGGCACCTCTAGCAAGTGAAAGGGCTGTTCAGTGTTCACTCCTCCTGGACGACCCACCACTACAGCAGTTTCTTCTTAAATTTACTTTCCTTTTTTTATGGACTTCACGTGCATCGTTTACTCGTGTTACTCAACAATAAATCGTCACCCGGGTTTTTCTCCGGTTTTCCTTCTGGAAGAGGAGGATTTTATATATAGGTTCTCTAGACTCTTGTCTAGGGGTGGCGGTCTAATCTTGAATTTAGAATTATTTTGACAGTTCCGATATATAAACAATTAATTCCGAATAATCTATAGTTTGATACTAATACGTTCTTGTAAACTATTTTCTGCGTTCCATTAAATACAAATTTGTTGGTATAAAAACACGTACCGAACCTTTTTTATTGTTATCTCTGGAGTAAAGTGCTGAAGTGGTAAATCCTTCTCTACCTTAGAACCCCTTAACCTTGTTCAGGAAAAAGGATACTCGATGTTGCATCATAGAATGCTTAAGATGTTGTGTGGTTAGATAAAGGGGCCTAGCTATGTTGGTAATTCGTAACATTTCGTCAAATTCTGTTACTGTTTATCTTGATGAGCTGAAATAAATTTCCTTTTTTGTAAATTCTACTTCAGAATTAGTCCCGATGAAGGGGGCTAAAACCTAATTACTTTTTTTGAAAATCGAAGATCACAAAAATTATGAACAAGATTGAAACTAACGTACAAGACCACTCTATGTTCAATATTGATCTATTTTATAACTTTGGTATTTGAAGATAAATTCATTTCTAGCCACAAATAACAGTTAACAGCGTGTTAATAGCATTGCTTGAATGCCAAGAAAGGTACTTCTTACTGCCAATCGATCCCGCCGAGAGGTATATTTATTAAAAACGAATAATTTGAAGGAACGACCACCTTTTTTATCTGTGACACAGTTGCAGCGTGTGTACTGTTCGGAAAAGGAGACTGGACGTATAAATCAGGAGACATGGAGTTGAGATTATGGCGCGATCCACTTCATGCAGTTTCTCTCACACAGCCGCGGAAGAGTCAGCACAAGATCCTGAAAACCACTTTCTAATCTCTCTTTACGACTTGAGTCGTTAGAATGCAACTTGTTCATATTAGTAGGATTTATTCCCATGCACTGATAGAGAAGTGGAAATGTTTTCTACGGGCAAAATGAGGTAAAAAATTCCAGAGCTGATGAGAGTTGTTTTCATGCCCACAATAGGGTAAAATATATCAATTCTCAGTACCAATATATCTTTGAATGTTCATGTAATATTTTGTATGTTTGTCTAACAATGCGAAAAAAATTATGACATTATTTACGTGTGCAATCATTACTAAATTGAAATACTTAATGTAAACTATTTATTTCTTTTATATAACGTTTCAGCAGTATGTTGCTGCTATCATCAGGCGAACGTTAGTGTATGAACATATCAACAAATTTGTTTGTTTCCTCTTAGTTACAAGCATAAAAACAAATTAACTATATATACAAATAAAACAATGACAAAAAAATTGAAAACACTAACCTTCGAAGCAGAAAAATCATTGTAAACAACTTTAAATTTTAGATACGTTTTCTGTGTCAGTTTGTAAATTAAATGTGTTATTTGTAAACTTAATATGTAACATTTTTGGCATTAAGCGTTTATAATAATTTGGCTCCCGATCTAAAATTGAAACATTTTCCCAATCTATTACATGATCCAAATTTAAACGGTCTAGTGAAATAACATTATGTAGTAGTGTGTTCGTTTTAAGCTAATATTCTTTAATTAGCGTTTGTAACTTACGTTTTGTCTGTCCGATATAGCAAAAGGGACAATTTTTGCAAACAAGTTTGCAGACGACATTTTGCGAAGTCATGTTATCGACTTCATCTTTCCCCTGAATTACAAAATTATAATTTTGTTTCTTTGCGGTATCACCAACCAAATGTTTTCTTCGACAAAATATCTTCTTAAATTGGTGATTTTATTTTATGATATGGAAATACAACCAAAGATTTACTTCTTACCTGAGACTGAGAATTTTTAGTATTTGGTGAAGGATGTTTCAAATTGATAAGATAGTGTATTCGTCTCTTGACATATTTCATTATAAATATTTTAGGGTAATAATTTGCTAATAAAATAGTATTTCAAATTCAATATTATCATAATGGAAGCAATTTTTCGCTTTTTAACTAAATTGTAGATCATAAAATTTTGACATTGGCTCTATTATATCTTTTGGTATTATGCACAAAATGTCGTCGACATAATGACAATAAAGCAAAGGAACGAAATTTAATTTACTAAAGAATGAATTTTCAGGATCACGTAGAGCAAATTCCGACAAAAGCGGACTAATCGGACTAATGACCTATTGGCGATCCCTCAACTGGATGATATAATTTCTTATTAAACGTAGAATATGTACATTCAATAATTAATTTTAAAACTATGACTATTTCATCTTTTGAAATATTGCAGTTTTGTTCAATTTTGCTCCATCTACTCAAAACACTATTAACTGATATATCATTAGGTAGACTTGTAAAAAGGGAAACCACATCAAAAGAGACCAAACTTCAAGTATTACTAATTACTAAGCCCCTGTGTGCATTGACAAAATCCAAACTATTCCGTACAGAAAAATTATCTTCTTTCAGACCGTGTTTCAGAATTTGTAATATAAATTTGGAAAAATCAAGTAGAGGACTATCGATTGAAGATATAATTATCCTATACGGAATGTTTTCTTTCTGTATTTTAGGTAATTCATAGAGATGTGATAGATTAGCTGAAGATACAAATAATTTACATACTGCTGAAACGTAATAAAATAAGTAAATTGTGTACACTCAAAGGTCGATTAGGCATTTCAATTCGGAAAAGTTTGTTTCGAGTGTTGTTTGAAAATTCCGATTATCCAGTGATAGTTAAGTTTTTTTGTAAATGCCCGGCAAGTACTTTTATACATTGAAATACGCGTGTTACAAAGTTAGTTTACGCAGGATTATTCTTCATGCATACGTTTGTCGCGAAGCTGTGCCTTTGATACGAATACACATTTTGCTACACTTGTTTCTTTCCTCAAAATAAAAGGGGTTGGAAAATCTTGAATAAAGTAAAAGAAAGAAAAAAGATTATGATGCTAGTGCTTCCCTTTTGATATCGTAAAATCCATTCCCCTTCTGGAACATAATTTCATCAATGTCAGCGTCTCCCAAATGGATTGAGCGAGTACTGCATAAGCGGTTCCGCAGACGTATAATCTGATGGGATCTGCTCGTAAAAGGACCTTTTAGATCAATTCAGACATCAAACAAAAGTAATCTTGTGACGTCTCTATTGTGACGAAAGGGGAAAAAAGCTTGGGGGATTACCGCGCTCAATGAACCAATACTGAAAAAAAACCAGTAAGAGACTATTTTTGTATCACGAGTCATAAAATTAGTAAGAAAAGAAAGAAATAAGAGTGGAGAAACACACAGTGTTTATGTCGATCAAACTAATTTGTTTAACAGAATTTTTTAAATACGTGTAATTTTACTCATACTTCAACAGTCAGTTTAATAATAACTTCAAATATAATTTCTATTGTAAAGGAAGCTTACATTTACGTATTGGAATATATAAATGGATATTATGATTGGAATCACAACACAGTTCTTCAACTATATTTACGATTCATTTCTTCTTAGCTGTGGCTCACTACAACTTTTCCCCCAATATGACGTAACATAAAACGTAACTAATATTTTAGTATGTGCCAATTCTATGTTCGGAACAATTAACAAAAAAAAAGACACCACAAGACAATGATGCAATTTTGGGACGGTGAGGGAGGGCTCTGGTTCCCCCAAAATCAGATAATAGGCCCCTCAGATCTGAACGACCCTCTTCTCCAAAAATGTTGGATCCTCCACTTACAAAAGGCAAGAAAACAACCAAATTTGTAAAAAAGGACCCTACTATATATTTTCAAGGAATTAATAGAATTATATCAAGAAACTGGTTCATACGAGGCGTATAAAAAGAAATTCGAATACGAGGAAGTTGATTCACAAAATAAGATTGAACGAGAGAAGTACGTAGAGTAATAACCAATCGGAATGAACTCTGGGTGTAAGTGTAAACGGAGACTCCAAGGTCACACACACACATATGCTAGAAAATGTAGCGTGCTATTGAAGCTAATCTACATGGAGCGATAGGAGGGAAGTCTTGGATGGTAGGTCATGGTGGGCCGCTTAGCTGGGTTTACCAACTTGACCCACGTCTAGGGGTTAGTAGAAATAGATAGAGTTAGAGTTATTGATACTAGGAGGAGCTGGATAGAGGAAGGAAGGTTTGCTTTTCATTAGTGACAACTATATGAACTGGGACGCTAATGTGAAAAGCTACAAATTTTCTGACCCCATCGAATCGAACCCAGGATGACTCGATGATGAGCGACAACACTACCACCTGAGCCACAAGAGGGGCCAGATCACTCCTGACTTGTCATCCCCTCTTTATTGACATCTCAAAGCGAACCTCCGTTGGAAAATCGCTTAGTTACCTCCAGGACGAAGACAACAAGAAGAGTCGTGGCATGAGGCAGCGGTTCCGACCGCCCTAAGGAACCCAGGAAGGGACGCGAAGGGTGCAGCGTATCGACCCTTAAAGGCGATCGCCCTGGGCGGCGCTGCCCGGATTGCCTTCGCCACGTCCCTACGTCCCTAGGGGCACGGAACCCTCCCTGCTCGTGGAAATCTTTTCCTTCCTTCTTTGCTCTCGTAAAATGGATATCTTATCAACCTTGACTTTTTACAGCTTGTAATATTCTGAATGTGTATTCTCGTGCTGCCAATGTTGCTACAAGGAACAACACATGAGACGGGCATATAATAATAGATTAAATTATTTGTTCTAACATTTATTCAAACGTAAGATTATGAAGAATTTATTGAATCGTGGAATCGATGTACGTGTGACGTCCTCTCCAGAGCTTCTTGACGTACAGTTTAATACCAGGTTTCATTTAATGCTACATTACTCTTATGGTCCTCAGTCTGGTCTTGCGCAGTTTTAAACAGCTTTTGTTTAGTCTCTCCGGTGGCTCAGGGGATAGCCTCCTTGTTCATCACCAAGTCATCCCGGGTTCGATTCCCGGAGGGGCCAGCAAAAATTTGTAGCTTTTTGCACATTAATGTCACAGTTCATATAGCTGTGACTATTGGAGAGTGAACCCTGCTTCTTCTATCCATCTCCTACTGCTCCTAGTTTCACTAACTCTTTCCATTACTAATTACTTCTAAAAGCCCCTCCACGTGGGCCAAGTTATTGGTAAACCCCACTAACCGGTCAACCTAGTAACAAGTCTACCACCCACCTCCTACTTCCTATCGCTCCATGTAGATAAACTTCTATAGCTGGCTACATTTATACTTACAAATACTAAAATAAATATAAATAAACAGCTTTCTGAATTCATATTTCCCATTTTTATTAGGGATCAAATCAAACTCTAGAATCAGTTGTGAAAAGAAAGCTATGAGAAATACGAAATGTGTTGTGCCGAGAGGATTGGTATTTGTATGAGCCAACTTTAACACATTCGTTCTTATTTCCCATTATACAGAGACTGCAAAGAGAAGAAAATGTGGCTGGTTCTTTGCTCGTAAATGTTCAGGGTTGCCATGGGCGTTTTAATTTACAAAGCGAGATAAATCTCGGGGTGTTGGCAGACATGAATAAATGGGTCACTGGTCATTGTAACTCGATGAGTGTTAAGTAGATGACAGTAAAAAGACCAGCAATTATCGCGTGACGAGGGAAGTATAATTAATTTAATACTTCAAGTGACCTTTTTTCGTCGGGATCAGTTGTTTCACTGCGAGATGTCGACAATAAAAAGAACGTGTACATGGAGTATTTTATGAGGTCT
Source organism: Laupala kohalensis (assembly GCA_002313205.1). NCBI lineage: Eukaryota > Metazoa > Arthropoda > Insecta > Orthoptera > Trigonidiidae > Laupala > Laupala kohalensis. The sequence goes on from NNCF01126895.1 coordinate 314,230, forward strand.
TTGAATCGTAATCACTTTGTACTTTCAAATTATAATTATGCAAGCAACCACGGCTTCGCCCGAGGTATTTTTTCGAATGTTTCACTTACTCTTCTTTATTCTTAAGAATAGTTGAATATAGCAAGTGTAAAATGTTTCCACCTTTATCTCCGGCCAATCAAATGCTTGCCCGAGGCGCACGGCGCGGCGGCGGCGGCGGCGGCGGCGGCTGCTTATAAAACTAAAACGCTTGTAAAATATAAACTATTTGTCCAAATTTGACGGTTTAAAGACAGTTTTCTTCGTTCTTAAATGCAAAAATAAATAAATAAATTTGATGAGGATTAATTTTTATCTTCTTGAATTACTCTCTATAGTTGAAATAATTTAAGTTAACCTTTGTAAATAGATATATACTGTCACGGACACTTTGTAGAACTCTTTGAGACGGACAATATTGACATGCATTGTTGTCATCTATCACTATGCGTTTCGTTCAGGCAGCGTATACTAAAATCTCTAAAGGAATTGACCCGATGTTTACAGATTGATGTTCATTATAAGTAGTAAAAGCTTTTGTCATTCTGTCATTATTTATTGATGCGAAAGGCCTTTTCGGTCGCATGGCGGCCATCTTCAGTGCTGGATCCTTTGGCAAGTGGTGACTGAAAGTGGTTGCATTAATAAATAATGACAATAACAAAATCTTTTACTACATATAACTAAAATCTCTATCCCAAGATTGATTTTCCCCCGACTAACTGTTTATTATCGATATTTCCTATTGCATGTGATACCTGAGGTAACAAAATATACACGCAAACCTTTTCAGAGGACGTATGAATGAATTAAAAAAAGAATCACAATAATCGGATTAGTGGATGTCCAGTTTTAAGTGGAGTGACAGGTTAGCAGACAGACAGATACGAAAATGACTTGGTTCTGTCATGTGTCTTGATGAAATATATAAAGTATTTTACGAGCAAATAAAAAAAAATTTGCAACTTGGCACCCGGGAACATAGACTCAAAAGTTCAGGAATTTACCAGGTGGTATATACTTTATTTATATTGTTGTATTTGTAAATGGGAAATGTCGCGTGCTATTGAAGCTTATCTACATGGAGCGATAGGAGGTAGGAGGGTAGAATGGTAGTAGTATAGGTGGGCCGGTTAGCTGGGTTTACCAACAACTTGACCCACGTGGAGGGGTTAGTAGAAGTGGTTAGTAGTTAGTTATTGATTCTAGGAGGAGCTGGATAGAGGAAGGAAGATTGGCTTTTCAGTAGTCACAGCTATATGAAATGTGAAAAGCTACAAATTTTCTTGCCCCATCGGGAATCGAACCCAGGAAGACTTGGTGAGAAGCGACAACACTACCATCTGAGCCACGGGTGATGCGGTATATATTTGTGTACTTCTTAAATGAAAAAGTTGAGTCAAAACTGGGAGGGTGTTCCACTTCGACATGTCTCGTGAAATTTTATTTTGGAATGTTTCTTAAATTGAATGTGTCATTCATGAGCATGAAACAAATTAATTCTACATTCCATATAATATTGCTTCCAGGTAAACGAGATGTATCTTTGTACGCTAGTACGTGTAGTGGTGCATATTGAACAATTGTTTTTAAATCACATCCACGGTATTTATATAAATCTCCAAATCTCAGATTCAATAGCGTGCTTATAGAACAAAGATATGATACATATCCCTAACTAAAGATTACCCAGTCTATCACATATACGTATGTTAAAGTGAAGAGTTTTCGTATCATTGAAAAAAAAAAAAAAAACAGGAATGTGAGGTGTCGCACTTTTTTCCTCGGAGGAAAAACCTATAAAAAGTTACTGAACCCCATAAAAAGTCACTGAAGGGTTCTTGGCTTCAGATAAGGAAACAACTCTCACGTTTCACGTTTTAAGATCATCTTCAGCACCAACCGAAGTTGAAGTTATGGCATCCAAACCTCTCTACTATTTGTATGGGGCATTTCCTCAATCGTCAACGCGATAAGTGAGGTGATGCTCTGACCCCACACAGGACGTTCTGCACTCCGCCCGATGATATGTCAAGAGGCGATAAATGTTGAAAACGTTTCTTTTTGTTTTTTGTTTTTGGATAAATAAAAATATTATTTTTACCTTCGTAAATAATAAACCTACACTTGTGGATCCAGAGGGAATGTAATAAATGACATACAAAATGGGTTTTCCAGTTTTTCGTTTCAGATAAATGGAATAAATTATTTATTTGACACGACATTAACTGACTTCGTCCATACAACAAAAAATTATGTATACAACGTAAACAACAGTTATTTTTTCTTTACAATTAATTAACAACATACACGCTAGAAATATATTAACTATAAGAAAAACAGCAAATAAGAAAAAAATCGTCTTTGTATAACATCGTGAGAATTCATTTCATAATTAATAAAATAACACAAACAAACCAACAAAAAGAAAAGTAAATAAAAAATTTTAGCGATTAAATTTAACCAGTTTAAGCTAATGCTTAATTATACACAAAGAAAGTCTTTTTCACCACTTTCACCGTAGATTACTCCAACATATTTAGAAAATTACCGAATGTATTATCTCTGTTTCTCACTCAGAATTCATTTCCACGAGAACACATTCTGTAAATGGCATTTATATCTAAATAGTTTCTAGAGAAATATGTAAGTTCTGTTTAGTAATTCTTGAACGAAAAATTAATAATATCAAACCGTGAATAGAAAACGTAAACGTTGATGAAAAAAATCACTATTCCAATTCAATTTATATTTTTCAGTAAAGAGAAAAAATGTATTATTGCGAGCCTGTCTCTGTCCAAAAACTTCGCATCCACTGGCCAAAGAAAGTCGGAGACGGGGGAATATTTACAGAGCGTCACCTTTTAGGAATAATATCAAGCGATTTTGAAACCATCGTTATCGTATCTGAACCTTGGATTGTATTTGTGCATGACATGCTTCTAATCTTAAATACTATCCACTTCACATTAGAACTTCGTCCTCTCGTAGTGAACAGCAATCACGAATAATTATGATTTATCGAACTCGATATGAGAAAGAATGCATCGGAGGAGCAATATATGAAAAGAACGAAGAGAAATCTTTATTTCAAACATAACTGACTCGAAGTGACTGTTCATAAATTCATAATGTTCTTCTTCTAGTCGTGAGCAATGAGGAGATTTACTGGTTAGATGAAAGGCCCATATTAGCATCAACCGTACATTATGGCTCTGTTTATTGACTGCGTGACCTGTCCACATCGCTACAAAGTAGAAGTCACAACGAAGACACGTCTTATTGAGAAAGTAGTTCTAAAATTTCGAGAAAAACCCGATTTCTCACTAACAGACTGTATTTTTTCTGGGGCTTTACGGCTCGTCGACTTCGAGGTCATTAAAGCCCTTAAAACTTGTACAGATAGGGAAAATGCAGTTACGCACTAGGGAGAGCCAACATGACTCTCCGCGCGTGTGGGACTCGCCGAATGACTCAACTATACTCACTAAAAACCCTCCTGAATTACAACTCAAATATCAACATATCTCAAAACATTACATATTACATTATAAAAAAAGGAAGAAGAAAGAGGAAAGTGAAAGATACCCTAGTGTCGGGATCGAAAAGAACAAGAGATGACCAAGGAAGGTCAGGAAAGAGAAAGGAAGGAGCTTTGCAAAGTAAGTGGAAGTAATTCAACCGTGTTTGCCCAACACGTACTTACTAGATGTAAGTCCCCTGGGGGGCTAACAGACAGTGAGACAAACAGGTTTGTCCAACAGATCCAAATTAAGAAAAGATGATTTCTCCAAAACCTTGGATCTGTTATCCCAACCTAACAGTATCGGAATTATTGGAATGTCATATCCAAAGATTTTAATAAGTTCTTTCATTTTGAATTTGGATAACACATTCAATCCTAGGGTACTCATATACATAGTGTTTTATTATTGTACATTTCATATCCAAAATAAATGATTTTCTAAATTCATTGTGTTATTAACTTAATATTTTCATTAAAATATCAATTTAGAAGAGTGGTTTCATGCGTGTAAAATGTATTGTAAAATGGACAAGAACAAAGGCAAGGACAAAAACAAAGAGTGAATTTTTAAAAGAAAAATAATTATTGAATAATTTAAACAATAGATGAAAATTGTACATTTTCAACCCGATGTGAATAAAACGGAATAATTTTCTTTTTCGGAACTTTAATAGGGTTTACACGTGGCTTTGCTATAGTACATGAGAACATTTGAAAGAGGAAGAAAACGTAGTCATTTCTTATACTCCGAGTCACGTAACTTTGCCAATATGGCTGCCTAACAAGAATTGCCAACTTCTACGAATTCAAGTTATATACAAGTAAATATTAATAGTAGTCATAAAAGTGAGTATTTGCTGTAAAGAAATAAAAGTTAATAACACAAGAAACTTACACTAGGTAGTATTCATTCTACACGCTTCATACAGACAGAACAGAATAGCGCCACAAGAGCAAGTGCATTGAAGGTTGGTGTTGGCGATGGATTTAAGTTTTCATAAATTCGAATGTCCTGCCAACATAACGCGAGGTACAAATATCATTACTCTTACGGACGATGGCGAAGTAAAAGCGTTGGCTACATTGAGTACAGGTTCTGTACCAACATCGAGCCAGTTACTCTGACGGTAAATAAATAAATATATAAATAATTTACGGTCAAGAGAACTGTTACAAACTGTCTATGACCACTTTGAGGACAATAAAGTAATTTATTGCGACTCATATATAACTAATAAACACAGTGCGTTTCCTTTCTTGATTTTTTTTCGGAGATAAATTTTCTCGAAGCAAAGAAACATGGCTTCGGGTTTATATGTAGCAAATAATAATAATAATAATAATAATAATAAT
>NNCF01126895.1:337946-392026 GCA_002313205.1 Laupala kohalensis
AAGTTAACTATTTTAATTCAATATAAAAATTTCAAATAGAAACAACATTGAATCACAAGTTATATTCTCCTTTTCGACCTTTTGTATAAGTTTTTTTGGAGTTAAGTCGAATAACCAAAATTCCGTATTATAGTCCGGAACATTCGGCGAAACGTTGGAAATGTTGAGTTTTAGTTGTATGACTATTTATGTAGAATGTCTTGTGTCAAATTTAACACTACAGATGTATTTCAAAATAAACTATTCCAATAACACAGACATACGAGTATGCATTTGAAAGGAAACTTTCCCTTTTCTAGCAAAAACCACACATTTTGAAAAAATAGTGGGTTTTAAATAACATTGGAGATTATTTCTGAAATGTATCACATTTTAAAATTTTGCCAACAAATTACAAAGACGAGAATCATTGGATAGGGAACTAAACACACTTCCTTTATTTCAATGTGAAACATATTTTTAGACTGCGTCATTATTGCTTTCCCGCGCATTCAATTGCCTGTCCCCTCTTTGAAATCTTCCACAATTTGGTGACTGTCAAGGGCAGACATATTTTTCCATTAAATCTAGAATGTAACTAAGAAAACAGACGCCGCCGCTACCGAAATGAAAGAGGGGGACCGAATAAAGTATGAATAATGAAGAACTTTGAGGTACGCCAGTGTCGTTTTACCGCGATTCGGAGAAGTTTTGTAATCAATCACAGAGTCACACCCCTCATTTATTATCATCACGAAACAAGAAACAACCATTCCGATCTCCCCTTTTCTTAATTTTCGGTTGAGAAACGGGACGCTCGGTCGTCGACTGCGTGGGAGATAATTTGTTCAGATCACTTCCCCTCAGAAGTAAATGAAGCGAAATGATACCCTCATGACAAAACAGAAAATTGACGACAAGAGAAACGTTCTCCCTAAGAAAAGAAGAATTCAGAAAAGAAAATACGATGAAAGCGAAAGAAGAGATAAAAGGACATAACTCTTCTTCAGGACGACACATGATGATAAAGGATAATATGGAGGGGGCGATGTATTTTTGATGAATTCTCAAAAATCTCATCTTATTTCAAAACTATATTTATTAGCATCATCCGGACGTAACCACGAGTGACAATTTCACATTTACATGGAGGAAGTATACACAAAATAAACGGAATAAACCATTCCTACCATTATTTGATTTAAAACAACAAGTAAATTGAGATAATTCAGAGAAGGAGAAATAAGTGCAAATAATGTATAACTTTTTGCTTAACGGCCCCGAAAGTAAATTGTAAACGCGAGAAATACAGCTTAGAAATAAATGAGGTATTTTTGTAGGGAATGAACGTAGATAATTTATTTTCTTCTTTTCGTCGAACAATATTTGTAAACCATTGAATTCTTTGAAAGGGTACAACATATAATGTTCTACTACATAAAATTTGATGGAATAAAACAATTAAATAAAACTGGATTTTGTTTTCAAATTTCGAGGTACCCTTGAGATTTTGACAGAAGCTTCTCTTTTAATTGATAATCATTTTGCATCCGGAGATAAAGTAGTTTATTGTCCTCCACGTAGTCAAACGTAGTTTGTGACTGCTTTTTGACAATAAATTATGATACTTTATTAGGAGGTGAGATCAATACATAGCTAATTTGTCCGACAAAATAAATTAAAAAACAATTGACAGTTCATAAACAAATTAATGGTGACCGCCGCCGTGACATGCTCCTAAAAGTTTCACTCGGTGATCATTTTCTTTTGAAAGATAAACCAGTGCGAAGATCATCTCTTCTTGCAGAGCAACGAATACTCGGACTCGCAGTCCACTATCCTCATGGGATCAACGATTTTCTTGAGTAAACGCCGCTCTCAGTATTTTCTAAAGCATCCACTTAATGGCTGAGAGGCGGGGTGGGATCGGGGAATGGGGGAAGAGCGCAACAAGCGACTATCGCTCGGCAAACAAATGACGCTGCCTTCTGGCAACAAGCGACGCGAACGCGCGCGGCGGAATGGATGTAAACGAAGAGAAACAGAGGAANGCGCGCGCGGCGGAATGGATGTAAACGAAGAGAAACAGAGGAAAAAGGAATACGCTTAGCACTCTCCTATTACATAAGCATAAACGGAAATGTAAGTTCTACATATTCTCAACAAATAACGACTTCGGCCTAAAATGTACGATGAGGAACCATATAGTGACATATAAATAAAGGCAACCGTCTCTGCTGCAGATTGTACTTGATAATATGAGGCACAAGATACTAAGAGAAGTCGCCCTCTCGCTCGCACATTCGCTTGGAGGGGGTAATGTGTTACAGAGCAATGTCAACGAGTGAACAGTCAGTTAGGGGAATCGAGTTCCCCCACCTAACGTCATGTGCGAGAGAGACAGAGAATTCTCTCATCATTTCTCCTTTTGACAAGGTTGTTGGATATATATATATNAACAAACGAATATAATTAATTTCATCGCTCGCAGACAGAAGGACTTAATTTCTAAGAAGGTTTTAGCACATTTGTCTCGGCCACTTAATCTTCGTTTGAATGAATGACATAAGGGCGAAGTGATTTCATAGTTAATATTATTTTTCTCATCCATAGAAAAAAAAATATTTTCGTAAGTACCACAATTTTGTTGAATCCATAAATTGAAACGAACATTTAAACAACCGTTTCATAAATTGTTGCCAAGCGAGACATTGTGTATGAAAGTTAAAAAAGCCTTTTAAGGTTTACACATTCGGCCTTGCAAATTACACAAGTTTGTGCTCCCATTTTGTGTACGGATGAGGACAATATTGAAACTAGGATTAGCACAGCCATGGCAAACCCAGGCCCTACAGGTCGCAAGTGTTTTGCAAACAAACGTTTGCGGATGGTGACCTTCGACACAGTGCGAAGACAAGCAACTACCGGACGCCGTAAATTGTACCCCAACAGAGAAAAAAAAAACTACAAACTTCCCTCGTCCTCGATGGTCTTTTCTTTCTGTGTAAAACAATCAGAATATGTCCTCAACGTTCGTGTTATTTCAAGGAAAAAGCCCAACGATACGCTGTAGATACGATGTGAAATGGAGCATCGAATGCACAAACCGGAGATAACAAAGGAGAGCAAAGCGTATCTAATGCAGGAAAAGAGTAACGGGGCAAAATACGGAAAAATACTATAACCAGAAGTAAATCCAATCTTGTAGTAGCAGTAGATTAATTTTGACAATATTGTCGTCAACAAACATATTAATGTTGTGTACATACAAGGCCGTATAAAAACATTACAAGATTAGCAAAATATGGTTTCTCATCCGAGCATAAACCAGGTATTAAGGTTTGGAGAAAGAAGAATAATGATGGAAATAATTCATATATTGCAAATATTATACTCTTCCGTTTGATTACACAGAAAATGGTGGCTCATATTTTCCTCACATTGGTTTATTATTTGGACATACGTAAACAAACGAAATAAACGCTACGACAAAAAAATAATGATGGTAGTTAGTTTACAGCATAACAAAATATCATATAAAATGCTAAACAGTACACCTACAAAGGATTCTTTAACAGAGAGGTAACTCGCTATCAGTCTTGTATTATTATTTATAAAACAATTTCCAGAGCTCTTCTTTTGTTGAAAACGTCAACGCTTGTAAAACCGTGGAACTCTTAAATCGAATGTTTTGAGACATTACAAAAATTGGGCGATTTATATCCTTTATATTACACGATTGTAAAGAACGTCCAGGATATAAAGTACGCAGAAGAAAAATACAGGATAAAGACAAAGGAAATGATAGTAGAATATGACTTAGGAGAGCTAATATTTTCCAATGTAACAAGAGATCCTCTCAATTCGTCACTGTTATTCTTTTATTACACCTGGCAGATGCATTTGCCAGCTGTTACGATGCTGATGCAGCGGTAATATAATTAATTGCATGGCGTTTCACTGGGCGAGGTTCAATCTTTTCGCGCTGTCGATTTTCAGGCTGCACCACTGCCGCGAACACGTGCGCGTCGCTACCCCCCCTCCCTCACCACTTCCACACAGATTCCGCTCTCACCTGTCTTCCGGTCAGCGCCGGAGTTACGAGCACCTGAAATACGGCGCCTCCGACAGACTGATGGGAAGTGGACTACACGATGTGCGATCTTACTTAACACCCGGACTTTTGACAATCTGGCAACGCTGCGCTCCCTGCTATCCGGCCAATCACCTTGTCAGTCACGCCAAACAAGGCAATGAATAACTACTAGGAATTTATTTTCAAACAGTTTTATTTTAAATGTACATACAATTGCTGTTTAAAAATTATATACTTTTGAGCTACATGGGTCAGAAAGCGTCCGTATGTACCGCCATACAGCAAGCAGTGCAATATTGCTATTTACCGAAAGAAAAAAAACTTTGTGCAAAGGAAGAACAGACGAGTTGAGCAGGGTTAAAATGACAGTGTTCTTGTAGATGATGAATTTGTCATCAGTAATTATGAGAGGGAACATTTCGAAGTAAAAAGACATTGCTATGGGAATAAGCGAAGAAGTTGGTTTAAATGGTTCTACAACGTACCAATTATCTGTAAGTGGTAAATGAAGACTGGGGCGTCAGTGTTCAAATACTTCTCGTACAAAAACAACAAATTATTTTCGCATTTTGATCCCTTGAAGTTTACTGACCAATTTTATCTCACTAGAGACAACATAGTTCTGGTAACACGAGACAATTTAGGTCCGGGAATCTGTGAAACTCAGCAACACATATCATTAATTCTATATTGACTAAATGCTTTCGCAAAAACCTCTTGTTGTGACAGCAAAACCTCTCCGGGCCTCAATATTCATGAACGCACCCACTGAACCCTCGACGGAACTGCTCGCAGTGGCGAGAATAAGAAATAAAAAACAATAGACAAGCTCACGCCGCGCCGCCACTGCCCTCCGACGTCTCCCACTCCAGCCGTGCGCCTAACTAGTATCGACTAAAAAACAAATCGCCAATAAAACGAGTATAATAAACAAGCATTGTTGCTGCAGCCGCCGCCGTTTTTTCGTTTTGTTTTGTTTTGTTTGGGTGGATGCGACCGCCACCGCCGCCTCCCTGGATGTCTGGCGAGGCGCGAGAAGCGATCTTAATCTACCGCCGCCGTTGGGGCGCGAACAGTCAATGACACGCCTGTTTCGCTTGCGCCCGCTCTCACCAAGAAACGTGTGAATGGATGGATGTGCATCGGGGAGGGATGTGCATCCTGGAGTTGATGCAAATGCATTGCAATGAAGACCTACTTTAAGGTTGTACTAGGGTATATTCAAAGTCACGATACTTTGCCTAAAATTATTCGATATGGCCGCCTTGTTCGATATGCAGAAAGTGCAGAACAGTGCCACAAGAGCAAGTGAATTGAATCGGTGTTATATTTATATTGAAATGTTATATTTAACAAAAAAAAAGTTCTTATGTCACGCTCACAATTGTAGTAGTTAGTACATTTAATATAAACAATCACAGAACAACAGCATAGAAGAGATTATCTTCTCTTATTTTTCCGTGTCGTCCAAACCCGCATTTCCCACGGTTGGCAGCATTTGCCCCTTCAAATGACCCGAATTCTTCTCGGAAGCTCCTGAACGCAATGACCTACCGTCCATGGGCAGGTCATGATACGCACGCATCTCTCAATTCTATTGTTTTGGTCGCAACGTGACTTTAAATGTCTTCGAGTTGATTCTTAATATGCGAATCTTCGTCCACAATCCATTCGAACAGATCTGCCACGTAGGGTCTCTTTTACGGTTTAATATATACGGCAACACTCAAAGTCTAGACGAAATTCGGAAATATTTCCGTTGGACTTAAAAGGAGTAGACACTTTTGAAGTAACATTTCAATAGAAAAAGAAAAAAATTCTATACCTTAAGCAGTCGTATCGATGGAATTTTTGATAAGATTGATTCTTTTTTGACTGATTTTGTCAGATGCCCGATTATTTGACGGAGTTTTCGCTTTTTATGTTCGCAATGGTATAAATGAAGTATTCCTGATTTAATAAAGTTTAACGATTTTTTATCGAACTCAATAGCATATTTTATATTTTATAATTTTACAGGTGCTTTCCATTTTATGAGTCTTAAACGAATTTTTATGATATTTAAGTATGAAATAATTTGGCGTACGGGGTTTAGGGATAAGTACTCGGATAAATCTGAATCGAAATTTCCGTTCTCTGTAACTTGACTTCAGTCACCTTCGTGGTATTAATTGCACGTTAGTTTGTTACCTACGTAACAACGTAAAAAATGTGCCGAAAAAAATAAAAAATTCCGTGCGGACATGTTGAATTCCGTTGAGAGATGAGAAAGGGAACTGGCTGCGCTCGAAGAGTGAATACACGGCTCATTCATTCTCTTATGGCAAACGTAGATGAAGACATGATATTGAACTCGATTTCAGTTCATAACGAAGGTAAACATGGATCAATTGTGTTTACGTCTCACTATGAAACGCATTGTAAACTTTTCTCATTTTCACACCATCAAGTTTCTTTGCCCTAAAACAGGGTGACTTTATGTTGTGGCACAAGCAAATGAAGACATGGCAGTAAATTGTAACAATTAAAGGAGAAAATAGTATTAGCATAAATCTAAATAGACAATGCGGATTTGCAACTAAGCCGTTTTTTTATATCTGAACGTCTTAAAAATCAAAGTTTGTCGTATTTGTAGTCTCAAATATAGACATAATACAGTAGAACCCCTCGTATCACCCGGTCCTCGGGAAAAACGACGTTTGTTCATATTGATTCATAGATAAATGGAGCTGGTAGGAAGAGGGGAATCAAACTGGCAAACTCCTCTCCCCTTTCACGTTGTGCTCGCTACAATACAAACACATTGCACAGCTAACGTCGCATTGCCCTGTTTTACTTTCCAGAAAAGGTCTGTCAAACAATGAATGTTTGAGTAATTACTTACCAGCTATTATGCGCTGAAGGAGACAAGAAAATGACAGTCCCATGGGATAGGCCGGTCAATCCGAGACAGAAATCACTAAAAATAAGTGACGAGTTATGGAAAGAATTAATTTCCGGTTCCTCCGCCCACTCGCATCGTTTCCAACGCAAACATCTCGGCCCGAAGCGACCACTGCGTGAATCCGCAAGAGTGAATTTATAATGCAGCAGCTGCACGTACAAACACATGGCCACGCTCGTCCCCGCCATGTCTCCATCCTCGTTCTCCTGGTCGCGATGGAATGTATCCCCCCGCACGAACAGGGGAGTAAACAGGCCGTTTCTCAAAACGACAGACGTAAAAGTTGTGGCGCTGGCGAATAAATAAACTCGCGCACACGAAAGAGAAAATAGATAAATGCAGTTCGCGTCCGAGAGAGTGATCGCCATACGAACAATCTACGAGAGCGGTAATTCGAAAGCGTTCGAGTGGAAGATGTGACGTGTTGCTATGAGCCCTTCCTCAAATTCATAAAAAAAAAAATATCGTTCACAAACACACAGAGACCTCTTAAATTGCGGTGAACCTCACCGACAGGTTACATTAATTATCTTATGTTAAATGAAATGGAAGACGACCCGAGTTGGTCCCGAGTTCGAATCTCGGTCCCGTCTCCCATTTTCGTTCAACATAATTAAAAATGTCGTTCTTTTTAGTTTCGTCCATTTTTTTATACTTAAAATAGTGAAACACATCATAGAACCATAATAATAATTTTTTTTGTCAAAAAACAGTACAAACTGCGTATGACCACGTGGAGGAAAATAAACTAATTTACTCTCCGGAAGCAAGCAAGGGACCTGTCTCTTATACACATCTAGATGTGTATAAGAGACAGGTNCCCTAGATAAGATAAAAAGTTAGCTGCGAGTTATAATACTAATATAATGTCAATATGTTTGTAATTTAACGCAAAAAATTTACATGCACAAGTTATTATCGAACTATAGATTATTCTGAGTATTGTGTTTAAAAATCATAAGAGTTGAAAAAAAACACTAAATTCACGATTTATTGTTACAATAAACACGCCCCTAGACAAAGCCTAGAGAACCTGTATAAGAAATCCGCCTCTACCCGAAGGAAAAACGGAGAANAGGATGGGGTAAACCCGGGCCATATTTAGCCAATTCACAATACTTAGTGATATTTTCATTTTCAAAAACGTTTCCACCTTTCTTAGGGATCTTCATCGGGTGCAACAAATAGCAACAACAAATATTGACGTAGAAACAATATGATATGAACGTAAATATTAACATAAAATATGCTTGTTGTACTGGAGCTGGGACGCGCAAGATTGTAAGTTGTTACGATATGTTTAGCGTGACGAATTTATACCAATGAATAGTTTTGATAAATTGAAAGGTTATCAAACGTAAACACAGTCACTAGAAATATTTTAGAGTAACAGAATAAAGTTATATGTTCTGAATCTTGTTATATATATATATATATATATATATATATATATATATATATATATATATATATATATATNTAGTGTAATGTGGGATATGGTCTCAAAGAGAAACAACCGGATATCTGGCTAAGTTGTACGCAAGTAGTCGTCTGAATTTCTGGGCTCGTCGCATTGCGTCCGATTATAAATAAATTATTAAACATTCATGCAAAAATGTAATTGATATAAAGAATTCTAAATCAGTGACCGCCAACTTTAAACAAAAAGACCTCATCACAGAACGTGGTATGTGGCCAACAGACTTCACATTCTTCTCTCATAACACTTGACACCACAAATCTACAAATTTACGTAAGTCTGAGCATATTAATCAATCAGTTAAGTTCCAAATATCATACAACACTTGAAAAATAAATGAATTGTTGTATCTATCGATGTGAAGTTGTGATTTGTGGTGTCACTATCTGTGATGGCTTTTTATATCCCCTCACTAAACATCATCGAAGTAAAAAATTAAATTGAATTTAAAAATGTGTACATCTATTTGGAAAACCACAGGAAAGTGCATTGTAGCTGACATCTTGGCCATCGATGAACAAGTTTGTATTTGAGTACAAAAGGTTTAATTTGAAGTGTGAAGTTGAAATCTTGTTAAAACTGACTACCGCACAATGCAAATAGAGTTCTTTCCATATTTATCACGTATCATAAATGACAACACAGCACTTGAGATAAAGTCGGTAAAGGCGTGTTGCACCGTGATCAATTACTGTCAAAATATCTCCTTCCGGAAGTGGTGAGACCTTTCGCCCTCTCTCTTCGAATCGGGGGCTGTCAACTGCTCTTATCGCAGGAGTCGCCGGCTAACGTGGCATTTGATCAGATCGGGATACGACACGTTCCTTGTAGTTCAAATCACGAACTAACGGGTTAAACTGACTATAAAGTGAATACATGTTAAACACAAGACCGGCCACCGGACCCAGGATTTGATTTTGGGAAGTGTCCAGAAGGAGAAGTGTGCTGGTCCCTCTTTCGGAAATTTTCTAAAACTGTACTTCTTGAAACTCCAATTTAAGACATTCTGATATATAAATAACGTACAAACTTAAATAGCTATTTTTGTAAATAACGATTAAAATTTACGTTTCTGAAATAATTTGTGTTTTAGTCAAATTTTACTTCGGGCGCTATTCCTAAAAACACTGTTCACTGCTTCAGGTTTAGAAAATATAATTTCAACGTCAAATTTTACATAAAATTGAGGATGTTTCGATGATCCATGTGAAACTATAATACACTCATGAAATTAAACTAATTCAGTGGTGTTAAAGGTGAAGACGAAAGTGGTAATATTGAAATATAATGTTGGACATCGAAATTAAGGTAGAAATATTTTTACCTAATACGCGTGCAGAGAAAGATGATCCAGCGGTATCACCCGAAAATTTTAGTTTTCAATGGAAAACTCTTTATATTAAGTTGATACGTCGTAACCAAAAATTTTCTGATAGTTCACGAATCGTTCAATGCTATTATTGCACGTTTTGTAAGACATTTTTCATCATTAATTCATTGTACTAATAATGCTCCATTATTCCAAATACAAGTTATTCATTTTATTTCATTTATACTTTTTCGATTCTCTTTCTAATTTAAATTTTACCTAGATAAATTTCTATTAGATAAGTGACTAGGAACCTCGTTGGAATACGAGTATGCCGGAAACACAGACATAACGCAGCCCTATGCTCATGTAGAAGTATATATATTTGCAAATCATTTCTTTGCCCCCCCACCAAAAAAAATCGTCTTTTCTCAAAGATATAATGTTCTTCTTCTTGCTTTCAATGGACATACTGTTTATTTTTTTAGATAAAAAATCTTCCATTTATTATTAGTATTTCTGTCTTTTTT
Organism: Laupala kohalensis; assembly: GCA_002313205.1. Lineage (NCBI taxonomy): Eukaryota > Metazoa > Arthropoda > Insecta > Orthoptera > Trigonidiidae > Laupala > Laupala kohalensis. The sequence goes on from NNCF01126895.1 coordinate 348,285, forward strand.
GGTGCCCATCCCTTCGATCCGCCATCTTTCAGTGGGAAGTGTGAGATATAAAATAATAATTTGTTAATTGTTTTTCTGGTCTTCTAATTCATTAATATTAATCACACTAGCATTCTACTCAGCAATAATCCGTAAGAAGAGTCCTTTGATATTTTACATATCATCTCCCGACATCCATGCACCAGACATCGCATAGAATTCACTCTATATTATTTACTGATAGGTCTCTCGTAAACTATCGCGTATCTACTTTTTTACATTGAAATAATAATAATAATAATAAATATTTTTACTGGCAAAAGAGCATACAAACTGCGTATGACCACGCCGAGGACAATAAACTAATTTGCATTCCGGAAGGAAGTAACCACCCCATCAATTCCGACTTTGCACCTTAATTGCAATAACTCTTATTTATTTATTTAAATTTTGCCTTTTGGCGAGGTTCAGGCCATGAGGCCTGCTCTTCCACCTAACCTTTGGACTTGGCTAAGGGAATGGGGAAGGAGAGATGTTGGGTTGCAAGGGAACGTAAGGTACCAAACCGACATTTGTCTGGAGTAGGTGAGGGAAATCCCAGCTGAAAACCTCACGTAGTTCGGCCGAGCAAGGTGTGAACCCATACACTACCGCTCAACGGGATCGTGGAAGATAAGACAAACGCTGTCGGTAAAATGGGAGGCGGCACCGAGAACTGTCTTCGGAAATTTTAAATAATTTTGTCGACGTTTTTTTTTCTTTTCCGATTTCCACGCAACAGACATTCGAAATCAAACTTTTATTAGTAGAAACATACTTTGTATTCAGAGAGCGACAGAAGCCTCGCAGCATCCGCACGATCTGCTCGACGCATTCGCATCCGATGCTCACTCTTTCTCCCCATTTCCGCGCGGACCGCAACATTTCGCGCGCTGCTATTTCCGGCGGCGCGGGAGCTATTTTGGAATCCGCGACTCGGCGCCGCAGGGGCGACAAGGGGTTGCACGCAGGGCGGGAACTGCGTCCTCGCTCTCCGGAGAAGAGTCGATCGCACGCACACGCACCGCATACGACCTGCGTGTCAATCAAACATTTCCGACTTGGATTTATCGTCAAACCCTTACGGTAGTCTTGGCGAACGTAGAATTAAATCAACACAATATCTTTAATCCGCATAAATAACAAAGTAATACGTAGTAATAAAGGACCGCATCATTCGGGAATCGTTCTATATAATTCCCTGCCCAAGAATATAAAAGACATTATGAAATTGAATATCTTCAAATCCGCGGTTAAAAACTACCTCCTGCACCAGTGCTTCTACACTGTAAAAGAATTTATTGATTTTAANCTTTATCACGCCATTGCTGTAGTACTTTTTAAACAACTTATAACAATTTCAAAAACTATTTTCTTGCATGATTGTATTGTCTTATTTTCTCCGTTTTTCTTTCGAGTAGAGGCGGATTTCTTATACAGGTTCTCTAGGCTATTTAGTGTTTTTTTCAACTCTTATGATTTTTAAACACTATACTCAGAATAATCTATAGTTCGATAATAACTTGTATATGTAAATTTACAAACATATTGACATTATATATGTATTATAACTCGCAGCTAACTTTTTATCTGATCTAGGAACTTTTGGTGAAATTTTTGAATTCGCCTCTGCCTTAGGGTCCTTGATCGGAATTGATGGGATGGTCCCTTGCTTGCTTCCGGAGAGTAAATTAGTTTATTGTCCTCCACGTGGTCATACGCAGTTTGTACTGTTTTTTGACAATAAATTTATTATTATTTACTAACTTTTGATTTTCAACTTGAAATCACAATATCTATCCGGTCATTTCAATGGAGCACCGACAGCGGTGGTCTAGTGGTAGCATATTCGCTTCCACGATACCGCTGAGCGGTAGAGCTTGGGTTCAAACCCCGTTCGGTCGAATTAGGTTAGGTTTTCAGTTGGGGTTTCCCTCACCTACTCCAGACAAATGTCTGTTCGGTACCATAAGTTCCCTGGCAACCCAACATCTTTCCTTCCCAATTATCTTACTCAAGTCCAAAGGTTAGGTGGAAGAGCCTCAGTGCCTCATGGCCTGAACCTCCTTCTGCAAAAAGGCATGAAAATAAATAAATATTTGATGATAAAATACATTGCGTCTTATGGAGGAAACATTTATTTCCAAAGAGATACCAACTTTTAAATCGCGAAAATGATGGGAGTTCACGTCGATTTGTAGTGAACTATTCTTAGTATTGTTACATCCCTTTTATCGCTGGACATTTGTGAAGCATATTCCACTTTTAACTATTAATCGATACGTACAAATTAAATTATGTTTTTTCTTATTTATTATTCATATTCTAGTATTTTAAAGCAATTAGAATAAAAATACAGAAAACAATTATACATCTTAGTGATATGACTAACTTGGAGAGACATTCCCACCGAGGGGGTCCTGGCTTCTCGCGAAATGAAACTTCACTTTTAAAATTATATGCTAAAATATTTTCAGTAGTTAAATTGACGTTATTAATTAAATACTATATGGTAAATGAACATTATTTTATACATTACAGCGTAAAACGTTCTGCGAGGGGCCATTTGCTCTCGAGCTTCTGCCTGGCTCCGTGGCTGCGTTGAAGTTTCTGAGAAACGTAGTTTTAGAATGATACGTATTTATTTGTTACTATTTAGGTTTTTAAAAATCCACAAAGACATAAATACATTTTATTGTCAAAAAAAACATTAACCAACTGCATATGACCATGCGGAGGACAATAAACTTGTTTACTCTCCGGAAGCAAGCAAGGGACCAACCCATCAATTCCGATCAAGGGTCCTCAGGCAGATGGCGAATTTAACATTTCTACATACTCGTAAGATGAGAATAAAAATAATTCAATACGAGTTACAATATTAACAGAATACCAACAAATTTGTACTAATAAAACACAAAATATGTATTTCAGCAGTAAGTATTATTATCAGACTATACATTATTCCTTATAAATCGTAACTATTAAGATATCTGTAAATTCGTGGGTAATTAGTACAATAGACCTCCGCCACGATGTAATTTAACGATGCGACAGGGAATAAATAGTTCAATTACGAGTAAAAAGGAGCATTGTTTTGTGGATTGTTTGTGCCTGTAGTTTCTTTTCATGCGTAATATGTTATAAAAGGGAATAAGATGTAAATTTTGAATGAAAGGTACGCGCTTAGAAGCACCTCACAGCGGAGGGTATTATAACTGGCTCCGGGGTCGTAAGAGTGTGTGCATTTCCTGTTGTTTCACACAATTTCAAAATATTTGATGGATAGAAAATAACGTTTATAAATAAGAATCATTTTCAAGTATTCTATATTAATGTCGACGACAACAGTGTTATCATTTCTATACAAAATAAAAGGACAGCGCTTATTTGAAAATGGTTGTTTGGTTTGGAGGATATTGAACAGAATCCAGAATTAAAATAATTGTTTGTCTCGCACGGTAAAAAAATAATTTGCAATAAGAATTATCCTGTAGGTGAATCATTCCGGTCACCAAGGATATGGATGATGGAGTGATATGTCAGGGAGCATCTCGGGATCTGGTCGTTCCGTGGCGAAGAAGTGGTGACAGCGTGAGGGAGGAAGATAGCCGCTTTCCGATATTTTACAAACCGTAAATGGTAAATTTTACATCGACAAATCGAAAGATATTATCTGTCGATATCACCTCAGAAACAATCCTCCTACAGCAAACCATCCCTTCGCGATGTCCATTCACAATGAACTCTTACTCGTCGAGTGCTTTCACGTAAAACACGGGAAGAATATCCGCTCGAGCGTAAAATATGATTAGTGTAAAGTAGCGGCCTGTCTGTACAGTTTTATATAATTTTATCAAGTTTGGTAAACGTTCGTTGATTAGTACAGATTTACGTAATTTAACTGGACGACTATTGGAACACATTCGGAAACATCATCCTTATGTGTTAGATAACAACCATGAAATTCACGCAAAAAGTTATTTATCTGATGCTGTTCATCAGTGAATCGTGTAAACACGAACGAAGTACACAAATGAAAGAGAATACAACCGAAGGGATCTCAAGGATTAATGGGAAAATTATGAAAATCTTTTGAGCAAAAAATAAAATAGGGTTTATCGAGTAAATAGAGATTGCAGAAGTTTTAAATTTTCATCTGTTGATTTGAAGAAGATAAGGCGACAATTCAAACAAGACGATGTTATCCCATCATGCGATGAAATATTTATTCTAACGGAAATACTATTCGATTTAATTTGAATTTCGGCTCCATAATGAGAGTCCTAGGAAAAAATGTGGAACAGAAACATTAAACAATCAGTTTGTAACATTTAAATGTTCTGTGAGTAAGACTAGTGAATTTAGTAATAGGATTTGCCTCGTGTGGCATCGTGTCGCCGACGTCTGGATATGATATTAATTTGGGAAATGATAAAGCGAATAGTGAAACTCGTTTTGCCTTTTGATACTACGCTTGTTTGACTTTTTTCCGTATCTGAAATCCGACACAATGAGGACCACGGCATTTGCGATTTTGCCAAAATAGTTTTCACGAAAATACCTCCATAAATTCCACAAGAGAAACATGTAAACGACGCAACCGTGCATTTTACGTGTGTACGCACATTTTGATCTCATGCATGTGAAATTACCCGAGTTTTTCTCCGGTTTTTCCTCCGGATAGTGAACGTTCAACGTGCACAACTCGTACAAACAATTGAACACCCAATCCCAAGATTTTACCTCACGTAACATAGCTGTTGCGAACCTGTTCAGTATGTATTGTGGTTCGCATATTCTATCAAAGTTGCAGCTAAGACAGAACTGATTTACACAAGAGTACTCTACCCTAAAAGTTTCTGAATTTTTAAGAATATTTTGATTCGTTAGAAGCGGTAAATAATGCATGGGTTGACACAGAACGACATTCTGGAAAGCAAGAAGTTTCCTAGGCTGAATTTGTACGGAATGGTTCTCCGAAATACATAAAGCCAAGAAATAAGAAACTGACGGCCTCCTGCACATTATAGAACTGCTAACGTCCCTCAGCTTTCAGTGCGAAATACAGTATAAGCGTGAAACATACATTGAGTCGTATTCTACGCGCGTTTTACTCAAAGTCATTGCAAGTTTTTCAGAATGTTTTGTTAGTCATTATTATTCGGCATTCTACACTATGTGTAATAGCAACATACATCAATTACCATTTAGAAAGAATAAGTTTGTACAAATTTTCAAAATGTACGCACGTTGTTTTGTATTTTAGGATATTATAGCCTGTGGAGTGAACATCGAATCATATGTGTGCATATTCAGCTCGAGAAGTGTGAAACACATCTATTTAGAATTCTTCAATAGATTCAGTGAGTTCTAGGTAACGTATTTTTTCCTGACACACCCATGTCTTACGTTTTTATGCAATAAATCTAGTATAAGAATGTGCTCGTAGCTCACCAAATGGGGAGTGTGATTCAAAACCACGACGATGCGGAGAATGTATTCAGTTCGTTCTTTCGAATTACACGGATAGAATACACGGAATGTGGTTGTGAATTAATTATAAAGTAGTTCCTTACATTTGCGACAAATATCTCGACGCCACAGCGTCTGTGCAAATACGAGAAAGGTATGATCAAGTTTCAAAACGTTGAAAAACAAATCAGATCTTTCGTGGAATAGATTTATGGAGTCCTCGTATGCCATGGCTCAAGTTTTTTGATGTAAAATACATAAAAAACATTAACTACTGCGTGAGTTATTTTAGCTAAGATTCTATCGCTTTCTTTGCAATGTAAGGAAAACAAGAAGTCTAAAATCTAAGTCATTTGAACTAAGAAACGTATTTTTATCGATTATACTTAAGGTTTTTTTTCTATCGAAGAAAATAAGACAGGGCATAAGTGAAGATGAACGATTGAATACTAGTGTCCATAGAGAGAAAAAAAGCGGAGTGACATTTCACAGTGAATTTCCAAGACATCCATCAGATCGCTTAGGAACGTTCTTCCCTTATCGCTGACATTGATGGATAGGGAGACGAGTGTGTATTGGTTCTTCTTGAGAACACAACTTATAAAAAGTAGATTAGAAAGTAGCAGTTTCTTCATTTTATCCACGTCGTCGTAACATAGGATGCTACTGAGAAGCGTCTCCGAGTTGCACATTAAAAAGTGCTTCTGCGATAATGCCACCGATCAATCATCCCAGTAAAAAACGATCAACCGGAACATGAGACATGTGCTACTAGATAAACAAAGCGTCTTTGATGGACTTGAACCAATAGAATGTTTAGAAATTATTTTTCATGATTACAAAACAGGAAAGTTTGGATTCTTCAAGGACGTTCCACACATTACAAAAGTTTTGAATATTGAAAGAATTTAAGATTACGATTTGTCACGATAGTACACACAAATGTAAAATGTTAACAATTAACCTTTCAGGAAGAAATATTAATAAATCATAATTTGAGCATGAAGAATGAAATTGTTAATTCGTGTTCCCTGTGGCATACACCCCAGACACCGTGTTTCAAAACTGTGCCCGCGGCAGTCAGCTGGTGACAGCGATAACGCCAAGATTTGAATTGTTCAGAATTTCAATCCGGAGAAGCTCGTGGCTCAAAACAACTCTCTATCAAGTGTGAAAATTTCCTTCAGGATAAACACAAACGCTTCATCTTGTTTGATTTCATCGCGCATCAAACATCATTTCGAAACGAGAAGAAATATTTGAGATCTCACATCAACTGTCAGCGAAGGATAAAACTCGATCACAAACAAAACAACAACAACAACAAGGAACTCACCTAGCAACGTGCGCACTTCGAGCGGCGTGAGGTACACGTTGAGGTGCGCTTCGACGGCGGAGACTCCGAACAGGCAGAGGCCGGCCAGCAACAGCACACCAGCCGGCACGCAGCCTCGCCTCGCTGTCGGTTGCCTTCGCGTGTTACGAGGGACATCGCTGCGCCGTCTCTCCGACTCCGCAAACACTCCCTGCTCCTCCATAACAACAACAACTTCACTCTGGTCCAGTCGCACTAACACCTACTAACCATGGCTTCGTCACACGACCCGTACACGAAGCGAGACGCGCGAACACTGAGGCCACAACGACATAGCGGAAGGCGTGTACTCCCCCGTCGACGGTGCTGCCTCCATGCTCACACTGGGCTCCCAACACGCCCGCGCGCGAGCACACGGAGCAGGGGGCCCCCCGATGCTCGTTACGAACGGAGACGGACGCAGCCGAAGGCATCCGAAGCGGGGCGCGGGGGAAGGGAGCTCGTTAAGGCGGAGTTGACTTTGGACCCCGGTTGTTTCGGGGATGAGAAATTCAACTATCGCTGGCCAGTCTACGGAACATGGAATGGGAAATAATCCATGGGCGATCAGAGGTATTATGATGCGGGAGAACGAACGGACCGGACAGCCCTCGAAGTATCTCATAGTTTGAATTCAGGGGTGTATCCTGGATTTGATTTTGGGAGGGCCCATAAAGAAAATTTTCCAGGGCTTACGGAAAATATGTTTTTAAATAACTAGTTATAAAATTTAAGACATTTCTTTAATTAAATAACACATGAACTCAAATTGTAGTTTTCGTATTAAACCCCTTAAAAATTATGTTTTTGAAATAATTCGTGTTTTAGCGAATTTTTTACTTTGGATGTTCCTGCCTTCAAGTCAAGGGCCGAAATGTCGTATTGAATATATTTTTCCGATCATTTATGAATCGTATTAATCATTATTAATACATATGTTATAAGAACACCAATAAAATATTACCATAATTAATTTATAGTACTATTGTACTAATAAAGTTCCATTATTTCAATAACAAATTATTTATTTTCTTATATTTATGATTTACACTTTTTTAAATTATTTTTCTGTAGTAAATTTTATCGGGGTTATTTTCTATTAGAAAAGTTCTATCGCAGCCCTATGCACATGTACCCAAGTGGTAGTGTAAATCTACATAAGCAAAATAAGTCATATGTTTTTTCTATGATGTTGTCTTTATATGTATATTTTATTAGTTAGTCTTGTTGCTTCCAATGAACTTACTGATTTTTTTTCTCAAAGTAAAAACAACTTACTTTTACTATTACAATTTTACGTCGTTTTTTCTGAATCCACCTCATCTTGAATTCACAATTAATCAATAAATGCGGGATTTATGAGAAATTCGTTTATGCATGTTCATTCACGAAACATAAGTATATTATTCAGTCGAAATTCTGGTCCACGTGTATCAATAAGTATATGGTATTGTTGAGTTTGGGTCACAATGAATAACATCTCTTCAGATCGCCGACGTCGTTGAAATGTTAGTGGTGAGGATTGTGACGTATTTATTCTGACCTAAACTCAAGATACCGTACAATTATAGTATACAATTATAATAAGATATTTGATTTATTTATGTATATTAACTAGGTACCTTGCATATTTTAAAAGTATATGTAGCCTTGATGTATGTACCTTAATAAGCTCATACCCTATCCAGAGGTGAAGTGCGCCGTAGAACTTCCAAACTATAAATTACGAAAGATAATGTCTCAATATTTTTTTCAAAATAAATAAAAATCCTTAAAATTTTAAATTAATCTTTCATTTTTTCCTCTTGTTTATAACATCCTATTAGGTGAAGGTAAGATTATCAAATAGTTTTCATATATTATTGAGGAAAATGTAGTGTTTGTTCCTAAACTATTTATTACAGAAAACTTTTTCGACCGCATAGAGACCTTCTTCAGTGCTACAAAATGAGATATCGAGTTCTATGTAACCATTGAAATACGAATAACGGAACGAAATAAGTGAATTGCATTTGAAAGCTGAAATCGAATAAAATACAGTAAAGTGAAAACAATTTAAATTATGAAAGTATTAGATGAATCTATTTGATATTTGGATGAATACAATTGTAATAAATTTATTGTGTAAGATGAAAACATAAAAACATAAAATAAAAAAAGGAAATAAACCTACAGAATAAATTGAAAACGTAAAATGTGAAATGAATAAAAGACAGAGCGAGCAAATTCATTTTTACACACGGACTCATTTTCCCGTAGGATCTGGAAATTTGAAAAAATATCTTGAACTATGAAAAATCAGATTCTGCTTACATGCATTTTGCAATTTGTAAATTATACAACGAAATATTCAATATTCGATACATGGATACTTACGTTTAGCTGATGATACCCAAAGTAAATTAATTCTGGATCACTCGTAGGTCTTAGGGTCCATGGAAATAAAATTCGGTTCAAGAAAAAAGAAATCTGAATCATTTCTCCGGTGACGGGCGGTTGTGGGTCCGTTTTATTTGATGAAAATCTATTAAACATTATATTATAAATACAAACTTACCCTTTTGTTGGACAAGACCTGTAACAAGTCGTGTAATGAGTTTGATCTCTGAAATTCTCATACCTAGTGCATAACCTGGGTGCATAAAGCGGGTCTGTCTCGCGCCTCGGTTGACGGTGCAGGGAAGAGAGGGGGTATCTAGTTACGGTATCGCCGAATAACTCCGAAGTGCGGCGGGAAATGCCGAAAGATGAACGACTGTGGCGGGAGGATGCTGCGTGTCCTGTGGTCCACTCGTGGATGGAGTGAGCGCCAGGCGTTGTGGAATGAAAGAACGCTCGGATGGAGATGAAAAGGAGAAGGAACATATGTGTGGAGGAGGAGGAGGAGAGAAAGTAAATAAACAATTATTCTATACTCTTCCTAATCCAGTCATTCGTCTGATTAACCGTAGAGAATAATCCAATCAAGTTGCTTATTTAAAAAAATAAAAATAAAAAATATAAAAAATAAATAAATATAAATACAAAAAGAATTTTGTACTTACCAAACTATTTGCCAAATATTATTGTATGAATAAATTGCAAATAAAGAATTACGTTCTAAAAAAATTACTTATAATTTCTCCTTTCAGGGTATTATATTAACTTTAAACTATTTGACTTTAAATTAATTAAAATAGTGACGCTATGACGTAAAAATATTTATAGCATACGTGACATTTGAAAGAATAATTCAACAAAATCTGAGGAAAATACTTTTTCTAACGGAAACGGCAGTCGTATCNACGGAAATCTAAATTCTTTATCAAGTTTTAAAAGCACAAAATAATTGTCCTCATCCAATAGTAAAAATGTTCTGCGAATTATTAATTAATTAGAAGACCTTCGATGGATATTTCCAAATTTGACAACTTGACTCCAGTCAACGCGATTATAATAACTTAAGTTGATTGTGTGAGTATTTGAGACAACGTAATTATGCTAGTCGATACTTTTCGTGTAAACACTGAAGTAAGTAATAATTTCCCAAATCATTGACAAATCATTTATAGGTCAAATAAATTTGCTTTATTCTTGTGACTCTAATAAAAAACAATCACTAATAAAATTAATATATTTTATTTTATTTTATTAGTGATTGTTTTTTTTATGTATTGTCTGATCTAATACATGTTATCTAGATATTGTTCTAATAACCGAGTGATGTAAAGAGTTCAGAATCATGATAAGTGTGAATTTACACATTTCACTTGTTTGTTTTCTATGGTCATTCTTTTTTTTTTATTCAACAATTTTTCTTGATATACCTAACGCTGATTCCCCCGCCTCTCAGAACGAAGGTGCAAATACGCCTTGGCAAGTAAGGTGCAAATATCGCAGCTCTGCACTCACATCGCCTTGTTGGAGTACATGATGTGGTTGCTATTGAAAATCATGATGTGGTTGTAGCACGGATAATTTTGCGCAGATTTTATTATTTTCAATTTGCATACTGCAATTCATTTGCAGTAAAATATAACATATTTTAATAATTATTTTCTTACTTTTTCTTTTACGCTTGCTTTTTCTGTTTTCCTCGTTCCGCCTCTTATCTTTCCGCAGTCTACTCCTCTTCCACATAATCTAATTCTTTCCGTTCCCGTATCATTTGCTCCATTTCTTATATTTTTAACTCTTTCATTATTGAAAGACAATATTTCTTCGCTGATTTACTTTCTTTTGTTCAGATTTCGAGGAGTTTTGTCATCTCAGTCAGAGTGGAGTCATCAACTAACCTTCAGTAAGTGAATTATCTACTGGTAGTATTGCCTACGTGTTTGAACGAAACTCCCCAAGCTATTCGAAACATTTGCAATATCTTTCCGGAATTTTTAATAGTTTAGAAAAACAATTTCCTTGTACGAGATAAACTAAACCACATTTCAATGTAATGTCAAAACGATACAATAGTGTTTATAACAGGATAAGGTACCAAAAATTCCAAAAACCTTTTTTCGACGTTTAGTGTTTCACAAAAAAAAAATATNGGAAATTTATCTCATACTTTGAGACGTACCTAAATTTGAATTTTAGAAGAACATGTCTACTGTGATGCAATTTATATGACTCCATTGAACTTTGGTAATATTTCAACTATCGTGTGGAGTTATGACTTCATTTGTCGACTGTACGCAATAATTTTTTTCATCGGTTTTTTTTTAACGTCTACATGACATTAATGGTTAATTGTGTGAAATGTTCAACTATACGTCTTCCGAAAACTGAGCCGTGACGTATCTTGGAAAATCACAGTCGTAAGACATTCTGATTTTTCTACACCTTTCTCTGTTATTCAACATTGAATTGTACGAACTGTTCATTTTGTTTGCTTGTGAAATTCACTATAATTATTGCAGTGCTTCTAAAATAGCAGATTAGCTTAAAAAATGGACAAATTTTTTAAAATAATTATTCAAATGATAAAAAATTGAATAGCGTTTATTATGACCAAAGCTAATCATTTCATGAGACTTTTCGTTATCTGTTCCGGTATATCATTTTGTGCCTTTACTTCAAATTATTTTTCATGATTAAGCCAGACATATTCATTTTGCCGTTAGTCCACCGAATATTCATTTCTTCATTATTGTCGAGTATTGCTACTTCGATCAAAGACACGTAAACGAGTTTTATGACTCTAGCTATCAATGGGAAAGACATAATGTAGTTACGCGTATATTGATAAGAAATTTCTGCCACCGGATTTTTTCCCATACGCAACATGAAAAGAATGTTACCCCCAACATTGTAAAGTAAAATAATGACTGTTCACGACGAGAGAAATAAAATACGAAATTGAAAATGACGTCATCATTATGAATTAACGTGACTCTCAATTTTATCAGTAAATATGGTATATTTGAATCAAAGATAAATAGGATCATTCCATAACAATGAAACATATTTCGACAGTATATGCGATATAGTAAATGAGTGATGAGGGAACTAACAGCCGATGTCCTTCGAAAGATGTATGCGTTGTGAATCATTATTTTGCCATTAGTATTATGGAAGAACAGAGGGAGTCGGATCAATGCAAATCTCCTTGAATAAATTCCACTAAAATCTCCCCTCTTCCTGTCCCCTCCTCGGCCCGCTCCGTCATCCAGCCAACCATGCAGCCCCCGTGCGCACGGCGCGGCGGCACGGCGGTGTCTTTGTGCCAAGTGCCGGAGCCTGTCTCTTATACACATCTAGATGTGTATAAGAGACAGAAATAATTGTCCTNGGGAATGTTGGGGAGGGGAAGGGAAGCGACGGGGTCCAAATGAATGCCTTTGCAGTACAATGGACAGCGGTGGAGGCGTTGGGTTACGTAGGTGTCGTTCGCGGCTTGCCTCTGCTGCGGCCTCCACCGGTGACAATTGTGGAGGAGAGGGGCTGGAAGCGGGTGGACTCGACTCTGCACCCGCACGGGCAGTGTTGCCACCAGAGGGGAGATTTTCCTCGGGTATTTCCCTCGATTCTTTAAGGTCGTAAGATTACTAAAATATCTTAATCGACATAAACAAGCAGAGGAAAATGTACTTATTTTGATTTCAACTTGAAAAACTTTTGCGTCATTTACTTACAAAATACAAAAGTATTAAACCACGAAAGTAATGGAAGTTTACTTTGATTTTTGGAGAATTTTCCGAAGTCTTTTACGTCACTTTTATCTATAGGTCACCGGACATAACGAAAACGTTTTTCTCTTGTTTCGAGGTCACCTCGGAAAAGAAAAAAGATCCATAAATCACGAAACGTCGCGCTCGGTCCCTTTTGCATTTCTTTTGCATTTCAAACGAGTCAAGCGAGTTCTTGAATATTATTTGTACTGTATTATTTACTGTATAGCTGTACTGTAAATTTAATTTCAGTTAAGCTTTATTATTATTATTATTATTATTATTATTATTATTATTATTATTATTATTATTATTTATATTGTTGTGATTTAAAATAAATAGAATAAAAATAAAGAAGACAATTACACGTCTCTGTGATTTGACTAATTTGGAGAGCTGGTCCCAACCAACATTTTGGACCTCAGGTACCACCAAACTCGTCGTTTTATATCCCTCGGACGACAATGTGATTTAAAAGAGATTAATACGTTTGTCAAAACTGACCATACAGCTTTCAATTTTTTAATAAGTTCACCTATTAAATGTAACAAAAGTGCTTTTTCATTATATAGAACATGCTTATTCAGTTGAAGCGACAATACCTTTAAGAGTTTGTTTTGCGTTGTCCAAGACGTGGATCTTGTTTAACACATGTCAGTCTCCCGTGAATAAGAATTTTCTTGAATATACAGCAAAAAAATCTCGAGAAAAATTAATTTGCTATAAGAAGAGTTAGTTTACGTAAGGGCGAAGTTCGATCTCAGTTGTATTGATACAATTTATCTAATAGTTCGAATTTCTACATAAATGAAGAACGTGCTCAATAAGTCGACTTAAGTCGACACGATAAGAATATTATAAATATACACCATCAATTTGCATGTAACGAATTAGTTCATCATCGGAAACCAATCAAAAATTATAAAAGAAATTAAACATCTGAAATTAGCTTCAGATTATCGAGATGGGAGATCTCCTGTCTCTNAATCTCCAAAATGTATTGTTTTGCTTAAGAAACTATTTTGACGTATGGGAAAAAACAACTGCGTATGACCATATCGAATGCACTGAAGTTGCTTTTCATAATATTTTCCCCCATTTTTCGTTGGATGCAAACATTTACTCTCAAAAATTGCGTACTAGTAAGCAGAGAGGTATTGATCCAGCGCTTCTCAAGTGCTGAGACTTGGAATACAGACGATTTCATGTAAATGAAGGATCGATGGGAATAACCGCGGCGTCGTATTCTCTCCCGCACCAGCTCCCAGTCCATTTCCATACGAGAGTTATTAGTAGCATCCGCAGGAGCGATGCAACCTCCTGGAAGGCACAGTGCACGGTAGAAGCAGAAGGAACAACATCGCGATACGAAGTCGTGCCTCCGAATGAGGTCTGTTTTGCTGGTATCATTCTTCACTGCAAGAAATTTATACGTAAAACTTCCCAAGATTTGGGGTAAAGTTAGGACCAAGTGACAATCTGATAAATATTTACCACTAGGTGCCATTTTTTTCATTTATTTTCTTTCTCGTAGGCATTACCATCCGAATGCTGGCACTTTTTGGCGTTGCGTATTTGTGTGTCTGCCAACACGGCCAAGTGTAGATGAGCTAAATGTCTGTATTCGATGTATTTGGCAAATATGCAAATTCTCGAACACCCGTATCCGTCCTCTTGTCGGTTTTTAGTTGCACATCAAAGGATTCAAATAAGACAAATATTTGCGTGACATTGGCATAAGAAAAGATATTTGGCCTTATTGAGTTATTTGCGTGTTCGGACCATGTGAGAAAGGCATGTTTGTGATATTTGTGAATACATCAATTATCTTGCCAAATACAGCGACTATGCTACACAAATACTGCAACGCCTACTGAAGTGCCAGCTTTAGACATTCCGCGACATTTTCAATAAAGATTTTCGTTTTCGCTTACTTCAACCCGTCTCTCCTTTTTGTCACGTCTCATCATTTCTCATCTCGACATGTTACCTGTTGAACATGGCTACGCCACTTTGCACCAAATGATCCCTACAAGTGACGTAGGGAGTGGGCGTATCCTCTACCTCTAGCTTTTAAGGGCTGTTTCTCTTATGTATTCCTCAAAACATTTATACGGTTGTTTTGTTCTTATTATTTCTGGTCTTATTCGAAGTACATTTTGAGTTGTTCTCATCTTTCGCATATACCTGGCCCGTTCTGGCCCAAAAAGCAACAATCCCAAAGAATTTGTTGTCTTATTGCACACGTTGCGTTAGTCAATATCTTAAAATGTTATGAATAAATCTTATTATATCCATATTCCGTTAATATTCAGTCATTTTTTATATTATTGTATTTGTAAGTGGGAAATGCAGCGTGCTATTGAAGCTTATCTACATGAAGCGATAGGAGTTGGACGGTAGGCTGTTGTTAGTAGGAGGACCGGTTAACTGGGTTTACCAACAACTTGGTCCACGTGGAGGGGTTAGTAGAAGTGGTTAGTAATAGTTAAGAGTACTATTGACACTACGAGGAGCTGGATAGAGGACGGAAGGTTTGCTTTTCAGTAGTCATGGCTATATGAACTGGGACATTCATGTGAAAAGCTACAAATTCTCTTGCCCTATCGGGAATCGAACCCAGGATGACTTGGTAATGAGTGACAACACTACCACCTGAGCCATGGCTGGGGTTTCACTCATTTCCGGGGCTGCCATAAACCATTTTCTATGTTTTTCGGCAAATCGTACTTCCTGTATAATTTCCAATATCAGACCATTAGGTGGCATCCATGAATTACCTAATGTAAAAAGTATCTCTTTTTTAACATCTCCCCCCTCCCATTCATAACGCTCCGGTAACAATACCCGTACCGTGATGAATGGATGTTTTTGTTACTTTCAGGAAAACAGCAATAATTCTTGGTATACTGATGGAATTGTTCTTTTCTGTACTATCACTGAGTTTCTGTGTTCAAGGTTCAAGTTAAATGTACCCTATTAAACCGTACAAAACTTTGCATGCGTCATTCCAAGGCTCACCCCCAAACCGCACCGTAACACAGTATAACGCTATCACCACCCCCCTCTTCCCCAGCTCCAGGGCT
Source organism: Laupala kohalensis (assembly GCA_002313205.1). Classification (NCBI taxonomy): domain Eukaryota; kingdom Metazoa; phylum Arthropoda; class Insecta; order Orthoptera; family Trigonidiidae; genus Laupala; species Laupala kohalensis. The sequence goes on from NNCF01126895.1 coordinate 364,364, forward strand.
GTCCCACGAATTAGCACGTGAGAATCAGTTACATATGACGTAGACTCAACGCTCTCTGCTGTGGGTTGTGTGTGATGGAGCGAGACAGAAGATATGGTTTGGTATCGCCCACTCTCTCCCACATCCCCTTGGAGGGAGAAAGGTATCACGTGTAGCAATCACAGAGTGGAATTGAGTTCCCCGACCCAAGTTGATGTGCGACAAAGACAGAGATTCCAAACTTCGTTTTCTCCTTAGGCCAAACGGTACAAAGACCGCTAGGTGTGCACCATATTTAAGTCTGTGGATCAGTTGTTGTGAAGAGGGTCAGGCACCTTCCAGAAACCAGCCTGTCGTCGGATAGTTGGCAGTGTTCCAAAACTACAAGTGAAAACTTACAACGTCTGTAATGTAGGTGAATACCCGCTTTGATACTTCTCCAGAACTTAGAGAATTACTCGTTACAATAACAAGATAACATCATCGTGTGTGACTTGCGATAAAGAGACGAGAGAGCATCAAGGAGAAGATGGTAGGGATTCCATCGGGTCAAGGGTCATTGCGCACAAGCATTCTTAGTAGCCTCGCCCTTCCGAATGAAACCAGCCCCACTGGTGGCTCAGGTGGCTGGTTCAAATCCCTGGTGGGGTCAGAAAAATTAGTAGCCTGTTACATAAATGTCTCACTTCATATAGCTGTGAATACTTAAAACCGAACCCTCCTTCCTCTACCCAGTTCCTCCTAGTATCAATAACTCGAACTACTTCTAAAAACCTGTCCAAGTGGGACAAGTTGTGGGTAAACCCAGCTAACCGGTCCACCTACCAACAATAGCCTTCCACCCAACTTCTAACTCCTATCGCTCCATATAGATAAGCTTCAATAGTACGCTGCATTTCCCATTTACAAATACTACAATGAATAAAATCATATTTATCGTTTCAGTGTTGTGTTGCTCGGGAAAACATTTCAGATATCTCTGATGTTCTTTTCTTCAGCTCTTCTTGTCTCATCGCAAGGGATTTCAGCGATTGCTCACCGCGAAACTTATATTCTTATTCTAGCCAAATAGTGAATAGGAACTAATTATGTTATATTGAATGTAAATTTGTGACGGAACCGGGATTTGAATTCGGGACCTTCAACATAGTGCACTGACGCGCTACGAACTACGCCATCTAGTGCATTGTCCGCCATTGTCATTCAACTTGCGAAGACCCTAAGCTGATGGTCCCAGGTTCGAATTTCAGTCCCGACTCCCATTTTCATTCAGTATACCATAATTAATCTGTTACCTGACGGAGTGGTTAACAGCAATTTTAAATATTAACGTGTTAGTGAACAGAAACTTTTGGGGTACTAGAAGATAGAGAATAAAACCATCGAAAGCATGCTCAACGTTCTTTGCTTTACCCATCTTCCTGAAAAGGTGCCTTTGAACCTTTAGACTGAATCTCATCTTCTCCTTTCTCTAAATGTAGGATATCCCAGAAATCGCTTCCTGAGAGAAGAACCATTCACATTTTCTTCGCTGCAGAAAAGTTACATATATCTTGAACTCTGGGAGTTAGATGTTTGAAATATGAGTTTTTACGTTGTGCAATTTTCTTTGTATACATAAAGACTGATGTATAATCGTCTTCCAGATTTCCTTAAAAATAATTGGGCCATTCAGCACACCTGAGGGGTATTCACGGTGCATCTAATATCTTGTAACAGCGGAGAAAAAATNATTCACGGTGCATCTAATATCTTGTAACAGCGGAGAAAAAATTCTGCATTTCGACATTTGCCTTTGAATGACCAACAAAATTAGATCATTTTGTGAAAATAATGATTTCACCCAAGAAACATTATTTTATATATTTTAGTTCCTAATGTCAATTTAAAGCAATGAACAACTTCTTATGACAATGTACAAAATTATCCAGAAAATAAGNCAACTTCTTATGACAATGTACAAAATTATCCAGAAAATAAGTCTTCAAAACTACCCGAAATCTGACAATATTTTAATGCTCTACTTTGGAACACATCAAAAGTACTAGAATATTGGGATATTTTTTCCAGTTTGTTTGAGACTTTCTGATCTGTTCTTGTAAAAGGTGATTACTCATACAAAAATAACAAGTCAAATTTACAAAAATATTTAAAATTACAATATTGATCAAAATAACCTTCAAACAATGCAACCTTCAAGACTGACCAATCGCATAATTACCTTCTTCCAGAAGTGGAAAACAAAAGGGTCATGGTTCCCTGAGGTGGACAAAGATCATCAAGAAGTAGGAATTGCACATAGAGATATCCAAGAGCGCATAGGTCCACTCAAGAAGAAACTCGAAGCGTTCCACAGTCTCCAAGAAAAACACAAACTCAAAACTGGAAAAGCGTGGACAGAGGAGAGGACAGAACAACACCGAGAGCGAATGCGAGAGCGAATGCGAGAGCGAATGCGAGAGCGAATGCGAGAGCGAATGCTGGGCGAACATTAAAGCCAGGAGAAATAGACAGTTGAAATGACGTGGTCCAAAGTTGGCCGAAACGATATGAATGAATAAATTGATCAAAATAACATTAATGTAAGTTATTTGAACATTTATTAATACAACTAATCATGAAATTACAATAAGAAATGAACCTTAAATAAGAAATGAAATAATTAATTCATTTACGTAGCCCCAGCATTTTAATAAAGACAAAATGAGTCCTTGCTGCGAGTTTGTTAAAGTGCTGAGTCTGTGCGCTGCATTTTGAAGAACGGTGTCTGCTTAAATCTGCGGAAGAACGCGGAAGTTTTCGCTTTAGAAATGGCGAGGAAGGAGAAGCCGCCGCAAAACATGGAGCGGAGGAACGACGCACTGAAAGGATGTGTTGAGTATATGAGAAGGAGGGAGGGGGGATTACTCGAGGGGAAAAGTGAGAAATTGAGCTGCAAAGAGAGGGAAGGGAGTGCACTGTAAGAGAAGAAGTCTGAGCTGAGATGTGAAGTAATTTGTAGATGAGAATGAACTGCCCAGGGAAGTATGTCTTACGACCAAAGTCATTTTAGCAAGATTGGCGGAATGGGTTTAAGCTTAATTATTCCAGCATGGAATCTACTTTTTTTTTTTCTTCTTCTGAGTGTTTTCCAAGTTCCACAGAATGCCCCATTCACCTGAATGCTTTATATAATAATAATAAATTAATTATCAAAAAACAGTACAAACTGCGTATGACCACGTGGAGGGAAAAAACTAATTTACTCTCCGGAAGCAAGCAAGGGACCATCCCATCAATTCCGATCAAGGGCCCTAAGGCAGAGGCGGATTCAAAAATTTCAGCAAAAGTTCCTAGATAAGATAAAAAGTTAGCTGCGAGTTATAATACTAATAGAATGTCAATATGTTTGTAATTTTAAGCAAAAAATTTGCTGTAATTCCTATCTACAAAAGTCTGTGATTATTAATGGCATTTGACGTGCTTCTTTTACTACTACTACTAATAATATTAATAATAATAATAATAATAATAGCGTATGGGTCTCGACTCCCGTTAATTGTGGCCCCTTTTTCTTGGTTGCGCACCTTTGGGCTGAGCCACATCCGCTGCCATCTGGTAGGAGAAGCCGGAACTCTGCGTGGGTGCATTTTTCGCCGAGAATTAATTTTTCCGAGAGCATCAAATGATGCACAAGGGATCTTTTACACGCAGTATAATCATACTACATGCCGAGTGTGGATTTTTCGCACCCTAAAAATCCGTCGACCTTATTATGGAATAATTTACAACTTACGACCTTATTAAGGACGCACTGAGGCAGAAAAGCTATCGGGTATTTGTATTACAATATTATAACATGTGTGTGTAATTCCTGCTTCTTTGTGAACATGTTTTGAGGTTATATTTAGGTTTAACATCATGTTCATTTATCGTGTTGTTATGTTTCCTGTTATATTTTGTTCACCTGACGACGACTTAAACCTAAAACCGAAACGTTGTGTTCTTCAAAGCACAAAATAAGTGGTACTCTTCCAATAAAAGGTCTTATGTCTTATATTATTTATTTATTACTGCTCTGAGTGTGCACTGATGCACCCTGTGTGCAAAATGGTGAAATATTTGAGAGAGAAGTTGCACTTGTGTAGGAATTTTATTTATCCCGTTTGTCTATCGATGCACCTTCTCTGCGCACCGAGAGCAACTCTTAAGTCTTTTCTGAGCGGTGGGACTGTCCTGGACCCTTTGAGGTAAGGTGGAACGTGGATAACGTATCCACCATGAATGCGATGAAATTGTTGGAAATATAACTTTTCGCTCGTACCAAAACGGATTAATTAAACACAAGACAACCCTAAGAAAAGCCACATGCCTGTATTTTTCTTTGAATCATAGCCACGAAAGTGGCCATGCCAAAATCGTGGAGGAAAGATGTTTTATTAACATGCTACACTCATTCGGTGGAGTGAGGAACTCTCGCGGACCAATGACATATTTGTTCGGTTCTCGGGTGCGCCCAGCGGAGAAAATGGACAACGCCGTACGTTTTCACAAAATTTGCGAACATCCAACAAACATTAAGTCCATTTCCTTTATTACTGGGGGAGTCAGGTATGGAGGACGATATGATGCCTTTGTGGTTTGACAGAGGAATTACAAGGGTACGGATACCTTTCCTAACGCACCCCCGAGGCGGGTGATGTATGAATGACATGAGGGCAAATGAGAGTACTCCAAGAGTATCACAATTGTAGGCGAACGTATCAAATAAGAGAAGGAACTCCGGGGGGATCCACGATGGTGCCAAGATTACGGAAATCTAATTTGTAGGATACAGGAGTCTATAGGGTGTGCTTTGTCCAGAAGGATTTTGATATAATTGTCTCCAATAATTTTATCTATATGTGTAAACAGGGAAGGGGAAAAATACTGAAAGGAATTTAAACACGTTTTACAGATCCCCAGACGTCTCTCTGAAAATCGTCAAAAAATAATTAAATTCGATGTAGATATCTTCGCACCTTCATTTGAAGACACATCAATCAATCTTTAGATTTTGAATTTAACCGAGAATGTACGTGATAGTCTTATTCTCCCCCACGATTCAGGCATCCAGTAAGATTAGTATTAGTATCAGTTATTCATTATTGGATAGAAATAACATAAAAATCCCATTTCGACGAATTATGTAGGAAATGCTGAGTCATCCTGTTCAACATTTCTGCGAGATTTAGCGATACGAGTTTCGGCCAAACAGGGTCCACGGTGTGTTCGGCCGCCAACGCTTTGGAATATACTTCACCCCATCGCCCCCCCCCCCAACTCACCTTCTCGAAAGCGTTCAAAGTCAGGCGTGTGGTGCTGTGGCATCACAATGGTACTGCGTAACTAGGGAAGCTGCGAGGCGGCGTCATCCTCAGAAACCTTTGTATTGCTTCTTTGAAGCCGCACCGCGTCCACCGCCGACCTGCCCCCCCCCCCCATGCACAAGGGGACGCACTTCGGGGAAGCCAAAGTTGTGGATACTTCCATCGAATTTGTCTTCAGTTTAGGTATTTTTTTTAAACTGTAGTATTTGTAAATGGTTAGTGTAGTATTTGTAGTGTGTTATTGAAGCTTCTCTTCATGGGACGGTAGGAGACACAGCGTATATGGGACGATAGGGGTTATTGTTAGTAGATGAGCCGAATAGCTAGGTTTAGCAACAACTTGACCCACGTTGTATTAGTGGTAGTAGTGATAAATTTATAAATTTATTGTCAAAAAACAGTACAAACTACGCGTATGACCACGTGGAGGGAAAAAAAACTAATTTACTCTCCGGAAGCAAGCAAGGGACCATCCCATCAATTCCGATCAAGGGCCCTAAGGCAGAGGCGGATTCAAAAATTTCAGCAAAAGTTCCTAGATAAGATAAAAAGTTAGCTGCGAGTTATAATACTAATAGAATGTCAATATGTTTGTAATTTTAACCAAAAAATTACATGTACAAGTTATTATCGAACTATAGATTATTCTGAGTATAGTGTTTAAAAATCATATGAATTGAAATAACACTAAATTCACGATTTATTGTTACAATAAACACGCCCCTAGACAAAGCCTAGAGAACCTGTATGATAAATCCACCTCTACCAGAAGGAAAAACGGAGAAAAACCCGGTCCAGGATAGTAAGTCAATGATACTGGGAGCAGTAGGAGATCGTTAGAAGGAGGGGTTCGCTTTTCAATTGTGGCATTGAAGTGAAAAGCTACAAATTTTTTCTGATCCCGCCGGGAATTGAACCCGGAGTGACATACAAGTAGGCAAGCATGCTAAACACTGAGCTACCAGGTCGGTATGTTATTTGTTCAGTAAGAGTGTGAAAAATTAAAAAATTAAAAAATAAAATTGTACCAATATCTTTTTAGTTTCCGTATTTAATATTCCCCACCTCCATTGAATATTCATTTCATACAGTTCTTTTTTTTTCTTTACGCCACATGAAACGTTGAAACCAGACAGTTTGGGAATGACCTGCATCCGGAAAAGTTAATTAAATTATTTGCATAACTCAATACACAGTACTATGGATTTATAAAATATCTCATGTGACGTATAGGTTCAATCACGGTTTTGAAACAAAAGAAGTTCCCCTATAATGTGTTTTTAGGGAGAGATACATTTTGTCTTTGTACAAATCGCAGTTTTCAAAAGTTATGTTTCGAAATTGTTACGTTTTCGTAAAAGTAAATGGCAAGTGGTACCTCCATAGCACATGGTTTATTACTCACCTTCTCAAGAGTACCCGCACTATCCGTCCGGTCGCAATTATATTCGTCTAAACTGTACAGGACATCTCAGTTTACATCTAGACGCAGCGCCATATAGTAAATCATCACAAAATTCCGTGTATTCTTAATTTTCACCTTATTTAATTCTAATTTGATTATCTTATTTTCTTACACGTTTCCTCCCCTAAACTGATTCGTTTCCGAATGATAGCTTTACTTGTCACTTGTTTGACTTAAATATAATAATAATATATTAATCTGCAAATGAGCAATGCTCGAAGGCGAATGGAAAACATAATAGACATAACAAGAATATACATAATACAATAATGTGAAATTAAAAAAAAAAAATCTTCGCCCAAATGAAAATGAAATATACACACTGACGGGATAAAATGCTTAGAAACTTAGTACACAAGAAGCGAGAAAGAAAATAGCAGCCTGAACATCGCCATACGTAAATAATTATATTATTAAATTAAATTAATTAATTACTCCTACAGTAGTTTGGTGTCTCTGCTAGTGTTGGTTGTTGTGTAATGCTGCTTTATTTGTCACCATATCGACAATGAATCCCTCTGATTGTAAAGTGCGAGTCATAATTCGGTTTTTTAATGCAAGAAAAGTTCATCCCGCAACTAGTTGAAGTTTATGTGGAAGATGAAATGAATAATTGCAATGTGCGTGAGTGGTGTAAGCTTTTTAATAACGAAGGGACAAATATTGGTGATGAAGAACGATCCGGACAGTCTTCTGTCATGAATGAAGATTTGACACAAAGTTTTGATGAGGAAATTCTCCAAACCGGGCACTTCACTATTGACGAGCTTCATCCCTGATTTAGCACCATCAGACTTCCATAGTTTTCCAAAACTTCCGGAATTTCTGAGTGGAAGAAAGCAAATAGAGAATATGATATGTTGTTGAAAACTGTTACTGACAGGTTAAATGGACAGGCGGCAGAGTTCTTCGATGATGTATTCAAAAGCTTGTGCCACGACTTATTAAGTGTTTAGATATTAATGGTAACTATGTTGAGAAGTAAAAAAAATATTGACAATTTCATTTCTAGTAAAAGTTGCGTTCATAGAAGTTTCTGTAATATTATTCTAAGACGGTTCTGAATTGAACTCCGTGTATTCTATGTAAGGCGTGTAACCTTAAGTTAATTAATGTACTTTGAAAAAAAAACAGTGCTATTACGCTACTCTCATCTTGGAATGAAAGGAAAGAAAACATTTGTAGAGAATAAATTATTCGGAATCGTTGATGAATAAATGTTGACTCATCCCTGTAATAAAGAACTTGATTAATGGGTGTATAAAATGGATATCCGCTTTCGATCAGTCTTCTCTGGTTCAATACCTAGTATGAAGTAGGAGCTTTTGATCCGATGGATTTCTTTCCCTCAGCTTATTTATCAAGATCATGCAACAGATTTGTGATCTCCGAAAAAACACGTCCCTGAATTCTGTAACTAACTGACCGACCGATTTATACATAATCCCCATAGTTTATAAATATTTAACTCCCTTTTACACAACTTGATGGATCTGTGAGGTAATGTATTCAAAGTGTGTATCTCACTCCTAAATGCAAAAAGTTTCTTTAAAAAATGCCAGGTTCTGCAAACTATTTCCTACTCATTTAATTACAATCCCTCCGGAGGCTAAGGGGATAGCGTTGTTGCTCACCACCAAGTCATTTTGGGTTCAATTCCCGGTGGGACCAGAAAACATTTGTAGCTTTTCACTTTTCTTACCCAGTTCATAGAACTGTGACTATTGAAAGTCGAACCATCCTAGGTGTCACTAACTCTTGCTATTACTAACTACTCCTACTACCCTATAAAACGTGAACCAAGTTGTTTTTAAACCCAGCTAACCGGTCCACCTACAAACAATAGCACTACCTCATCTCCCCACGTGTAGATTAGCTTCAATAGCACGCAACATTTCCCATTTACAAATACTACTAGTTTAATTAGTCAAGGAAAATATTTCATTCAAAAAAAAAATTTTAATCGTGATAAATAAAGAAAATCTTTTTTTTTTTTTGGATTGGGGATTTTCTGAGCTCCCTAACAAACTTGCCTGCATTAATATTGTGCTGAGAAGAAATATGTAACGCTATATCTAAGGCCGTAGTAAGGAACACACTCCTACTTCTGGGTGGAAGTGGTGTACAGTTGAGGAAGGCGAACGGGTGGTGTAGTGGTTAACACCCCTGCGATTAATGCTGGAACCCCGTGTTCGATTCCAGGTTTCATTTTTATTTTCACATGACCGAAAGTTATCAAGTATCTTCTCCACGTGTTGGGAACACGGAAGAAATATATGTATTCCTCTTCTTCATTTTCGAACACATAAGCAAATAGTGGATCGATTTGAGATAAAAAAAATTTCGTTTGTAATCTCGTCAATGGATCTTTTGTTGTCGTAAGTCCTTTCTCGGTCCCTTTGCCTCGACTGTTTCCTTTTCTGCTGCCCCCTGGCTAGACCTCGTACCTCGCACTGTCCTTAGTCCATTACTTCTTCCAATTGATTGGTTTGACCACCCTCACCACCGCTCTGAGTTTCCGTCTGATTGACGCTTTTCCGCTTCGTCATGCTTCCAGTCCTTGTCCCATCGAAATACACGCGCTTCTTAATTCACTTGTGGCGTTTGACAAGAATTCCGAGAAAAGGCTTCCTGAGGGATACCCTGCTTATCGGAAATCGGACATTGATGGCCACTTAAACACGGAGTTCTAGAAGCTGTGCGCTTTGCCAACTCTGGACATCCCTCACAAGATATTCTACAGTGCTCACAGCGAAAGAAGAGGTATGAAGGAGGAGCCTAAAGACCACACGAAAATCGAGGAGTCGATACCAGTATTGTGAGATCGTTGACTCTTTCTCTCGCTGTAGACGAGTGGGCGTTTCACTCGAGTCTAATAGTCTGGATACTAACATATTCAACATCAGCCGATTCGTAGAACTGGCAGTAATTGATATGTCGACTGTGACAGACATCTTGACCTCTAACCTTTGTCCTGCTTGACACTGCATGAAGTTAGGTATTCAACCTTTGTTGTGGGTGCCATGGGCATGCCGCCGCTGCAGACACGACAACACTGTGCTTTCGCTCCATTTGTTACATATCGTTACAGTTACCTGCAAGGAACTGAGATGCGTCATTCTACGCCTCTGCAATGTCAGTAATTTATATCATGCAAGTTATGTCAAGGATGTAAACTTACGTGAAAATTTTGTTCATATATAACAAATCACGTACCGAACTACTTTTATTCTTACCGAAGGAGAAAATGTTAAATTCACCTGTGCCCTTAATCGGTATTGATGGGATGGTCCTTTGCTTTCTTCCGGAGAGTAAATTAATTTATTATCGTCCACATAGTCATACGCAGTTTGTAACTTTTGTTTGTTTTTTTTGACAGTAAATTTATTTGTTATCATAATAATATCAATTTGAGAGGAATGAAACTAGCACTCAGAATAACATAAATCACTTATGAGAAAATTATTTGTGTGAAGAATATGAAGAATGTTCATTTTAAATATATATTTAAATTCATTTTTAATTACGTCGTATGAGACATATTTATTACGACACTGGACCCACATTATTTGAAATAAAATATTTTAGTTATGATATAAATGAGTAGAAAGAATAAAGAAGTGAACAGCAAGGCAAATCTTATGATACGGTCGAAAAAACTTAAGCTTGATTAATAAAGTAATACTGCAAGACATCTTTATATTCAATATATAATACAATGCAGTCAGACCACCTAGTAACTAGCTACTAAATGAACTGATTTAGAATTTCTGACAACGGAAGCAGCAGCTCAAGATTTGTCCTCAGCTGAATATTCCTTCTATCATATTCTCCTCCTTTTGCCAAAGTTATATTAAGAATATAACCATTTGATAAACTGTTTGCAATAGCTACCTAATTATAGAAGTTACAACATATCTCTATGACAGTCATTTTGACTCCTTCCTTTATCTGCTTAATGAGTCCATATTGATATTTTTCCCCTCTGACGTTTCCTCTGCTTTGTTGTTATCACTAGGTTGAAGTGGCAAGGAGCAAAGCAACAAAGATATTTGAGGTTAAAGTTATGACGTGAGATTAACTGGGATACAAATGACTGGGGATCTTCCATCCATTTTACTTCCTCATATACGTAGTATATAAAAAATTTCGTAATCGTGAAAAAATTCGAAAGCGAGATTTCGACGGAAGCATCCGGTTTGGTCATCCCTCATTCAGAAAAAGTGTCGCGGACTTAAAATTTCAACACTCTCTTAAGACAAGAATAAACATACTTGGCAACGTGTTACAATATTAACAGAACGCAACAAATTTGAATTAATTAAACACAAAAATATATTTCACAAGTACAAATTATGAAACTAAAGGTTATGTAAAAAATCCATATCGGTCCGTACTAATATAAAAATCCGTAACGCGAAAGCGTATCTGTCTGTTTTCTCCCTGATCACGATAAACCACTGATGCGACGATGATGAAATTTGGTCAGAAGATAGTGTAGATGTAGATAGTGTAGATGTGATAATGTAGATTTTCTTGCATGATTGTGTTGTCTTATGGCTCATATTAATTTAGTTTTATGTGTACTCAACATTGGCACGTTTGTGTACATAAATTCTGTAGCCCCATCCTGGCCCGGGTTTTTCTCCGGTTTTCCTTCGGGTAGAGGCGGATTTATCATACAGGTTCTCTAGGCTTTGTCTAGGGGCGGGTCTATTGTAACAATAAATCGTGAATTTAGTGTTATTTCAATTTTTAAGCACTATACTCAGAATAATCTATAGTTCGATAATAACTTACATGTAATTTTTTGCTTAAAATTACAAACATATTGACATTCTATTAGTATTATAACGCGCAGCTAACATTTTATCTTATCTAGGAACTTTTGCTGAATTTTTTGAATCCGCCTCTGCCTTAGGGCCCTTGATCGGAATTGATGTGGTGGTCCCGTGCTTGCTTCCGGAGAGTAAATTAGTTTTTTTTCCCCTCCACGTGGTCATACGCAGTTTGTACTGTTTTTTGACAATAAATTTATTTATTGTTTCGATGTTCAGGATGAACATAAACAATAACTGTAAATTCGAGAATGTGAGAGCCCAGAGAACCTGTATGCAAAATCGCCTCTACCCGACGGTGAAAAAAGTGTTTGCAACGTCAACCCGGGCCAGGAAGATGGGCTCATTCTTTGTTTCGAGATATTTCATTTGGAATGTGTTCCCATTCACGCGTATCTTAAATTCAATGACGTGTTGAATAACGAACGGCCCACGCGGCGGTGGTCTATGACCCAGAACTCGGTTCGAGATATTAATTAGCTGGTTATTCACTTCTGCTGACGGAGATAACTTGTCTAACCTCTAAGTAGCGATGCTGTTCTTTTTGTTTCGTCGCGTCATCGCTAGTGTATAGATTCGCAGACAAATTGCCTCCATCATCTTGCTTTGATCTTCACTTAAGGAATATACTGCGGACTTAGCAGACGTTCAGAAAACATGCTGCAGTATAAAGCATTGCATTCTTTAATGCATCTCTGGACGGATCATGATGCAGCAACAAAAAGAGTGAAGTAAATTATAGAAAACAATCTGGAGCGTGCCCCACTCAACTTTATAATTTCATAACAATTATAATTCATAACAATAACTCGTGGCACTAAACACTCTATACTAAACACTAAAAATGTAAGAAAAAAGAAATCACAATATATTATAAAACAAGAAGACATTTTATAGATCAATCGGTTTCAAAACAATATTTATCATCACAGTCCATGGTACACTCCTAAACATCATAATTGCACATTCTAGCATAATTTCATGAACTATTTTCCACGTTAAACTCTTTGCAATAGCCTTGAAGGCAAATTTTAAAAAGTTACCGGGGGAACAAAATTCTTAACATACACACACATACGACATTGAACATCGCCAAAACTTGAAAAGAAAACTCTCCTGGAGTCAATTTGCAAAAATACGAAGAGATCTCAAAATATTTTTCCTCCGATTACAATACTTTCGTTACACACTCCGTTGTAATTTTCTTTTCTTCCAGATTCCAGAACTAAATTTTGTTATTGAAATGTTGAACGTAGAAATTAGAAAGATTAAGGGTTGATTTTACTTTGTAAATAGTTGAACGAAACCCTTAAGTGATCAAGAGCAGCACGGAAACTAAAAACAAATTGGGGAAGCAAATCAAATCTGGAATCTCTTCCCTTAAGATCCAAGACCCTAATGAACGAAATTACACTCCCTTGATAAAGATACAAAATATTTCCTAAATAATTACTTGGCGATCAGTCTTTGCCACGTCATTGGAAATACGTTATTAGGTACATTTTTACGTACGCTTCTATGAAGATATTTTGTATTTTAAATGTTAGGGGAGGGATGATTTACCCCCACCCCTTTCTTCTTCCCTCCCTCGCGTTAGTTACTCCACGACTATTCAATACTTGTAACAATTTCTGATCATCTATACGTGACGAAGCAAAGGACGCATCTTCTCGTTGCTCTCCACACGAAGGTCAGTGACCGTGTCACATTCATAACCACTGTGGATGACGCATTTCATGTTCTCCATCTTTGGAACGAGATCTCTTTCAGATGGCTTGCTTCATTGCCAAACAAGGAAGCCATTTCTCCGATTCAGCTGTTCTTGCCCAATCTGTTTGATTAACTGACACTCCGGTTTGGATATTTTTCAGTCCAGCAAGTATTTAGCTCAACCTCCCCCTTCTCCAATATTTGAACAAATTTACGCACTTTATAAACACAACATATATTTATATAATAAATTTATTGTGAAAAAAGCAGTTACAAACTGCGTATGACCACGCGGAGGACAATAAACTAATTTCCTCTCCGGAAGCAAACAAGGGACCATCCCATCAATTCCGACTGAGGACCCTAAGGTAGAGGTGACTTTAGCATTGCAGCATACTCCTAACCATAAAAATTGCTCGGAGCGTGTTATAATATTAACAGAATACTAACAAATTTGTATTGAATAAACACAAGAAAGTAATTTCAGAAGCAAGTATTATTATCAAACTATAGATTATTCGGGAAGTGTCATTTATAAATCGTAACCATAAATAACTAAATTCGAGATAATACATAATCCTAAGATAAATAATTTAATAATAATATGATTTGATAATGAAAAGGAAAGATAAGAAAGATCACATGAATACTAATAATGTAGTATACACAAATTAATGCAAGAATTGTAATGTAAGTCAAATAAGGAGTGGTTAAAAATCTCCAGGAGCACAAACGAAATTTAAAATTAGTTGAACAAGAAGTAACTTCACATTGTATTAAGAATGATCACTGTATGGGTAGGGAATACACATTAATATTGGACAAACAAGTCAATTTTTTACAAACTTAGCATATCAGAAATATTTGAAAAAAATACACGGGATTTTTGTATGTTCGCACTAACACGGAAAAACTGTAGAGTATTTACAATACTATAACACGTTTGTGTAGTTTGTTTTGTTGTAAACATATTTTAAGTTTGCAACGTCAATAGCTAGATGAAAATTGCGACGGATCGAGACTCGAACCTGGGACTCCCAGCTCTGGCCGCAAGTGTGCCATCCACTGCACCACCCGCCTCGACTGTCAAGTCCATACGCAACTTCCACCTGGCCTGATACAGAACTTCCACCTGGCACGTTCGGACTTGGGAGTCGAGGCGGGTGGTGCAGTGGTTAGTACACCCGCGGCCAGAGCTGGGAGTCCCAGGTTCGAGTCCCGGTTCGTCGCAATTTTCATCTAGCTATTGACGTTGCAAACACTCCTCCACGAGTACTTTGAAGTTGAGAGTTAAAAACCGATCTATTGTGTTTATATTTACGTTTAATTGCATCTTCGATTTTTCTGTTTCTTGTAATAATTTGAAACACCTGACGACGACTCAAACCTAGAGATGAAACGTATTTTTGGAAGCAAAAATAGAGTATTCGTTCATAGAAAGGTTATGAGTCATAAATTATTTATTTATCTGAATTATATAATAAACGTGAATAGTTGAATTTATATAATACTCCCCAAAATAGGCAAAAAAGTATTTACTCTAAGTAAAAAAGCTGGTTTCGAAAAAGATTGCTTCAACCGTGTTATAGTATTGTAAGATTCTTCGCCCCAACATTCGTACTTTTTATTTCTTGGTTATGCAAATGCAAGATGTAACGGGATCTTTTCCCTTAAAACACCAATTCTAAAAGACGTTCATGCAGTTCTATATTTTTTAATGATAAAAGTCCTAAAAATAAATGTACGAATAGATTTTAACTATTCACAACTAATGATAAATTGAGTATACATTTCTCTACAGTTTTTATTAACAAGAAATGCAAATGTGAATTAACCATAGCACAAAGTTGGTAAGGATTTTCTGTGCCTTTGCGATGGATCACCG
Source organism: Laupala kohalensis (assembly GCA_002313205.1). Taxonomy (NCBI): domain Eukaryota; kingdom Metazoa; phylum Arthropoda; class Insecta; order Orthoptera; family Trigonidiidae; genus Laupala; species Laupala kohalensis. The sequence continues at coordinate 379,589 of NNCF01126895.1, forward strand.
GGATAATGGGGTCCTCATATTCAAGTTACTCATACATGTTTCCATAGCTTCAAGTACATATTCAGCACTCCAGTATAAAAAAACTAGTGGTGCAAAACCATGGCACATACTTTCTAATATACGTTTCTCCGGCTGCAGCATAGTGAGAAAAAATTCTGCAGTGAAAGGATTATTCCTGGCGTGGTCCTTTATATTTTGGTCGTCTTCCAGTGCACTATTCATGCCCAAAGTCGTTAGATGAATTTATTACTGTGTTTTATTTCATATTTGAAACTAAAATAAATATTCAGAATATTATTTCAAAACATATAACAACATATCAGTCTTATAAATATCGTAAAAGTGTGATGTAAATGTAATTTCATTGATTATTTTTGTATCTGAAGTGCGTTTGCTGCCCTCCTGTGTATTTTATCATTATCATATCCTTCATTGAAGTTTGTGAAAAGTGCATTCTACGTCTGCTCGGTCCATTTACACTGCTAAATAGTATTCAAGCTTCTTGAAACACTAAACTAATGTGTAAGTGTAGCAGACAGAAATTATTTTATTGCATCTATACCAAACTTTTAAGCGAAATACCGCTAATACGGATGTAGTGCATACTAATTGTACTTTATGTACAGAAAATTTAAGTAAAAATGTTTGAGTCGTTTTAGAGAAACATTGAAAAGAGTATTTTGACCTTCATGTGAAGCACCCTTTGGTTCANAATAGAGCACGAGCATCGACAACAAGTAAATACGAAATATGAATTAAATATACTCATACGTTTACTCAGAATCGCTGCGCACAGACGGACAGACGCACGGACGTTATGCCAAAAACCTCTTTTATCAGAATCAGGGTCGCGAAAACAGACATTTCAATCGAAATTTCGCTTTCGAATTTTTTCACGATTATAATGCTCTCTCTACAATATCTGCATTTAATAGTTCATCTATTATTTAGTATACTCTCATAAAATGTCTTAGAGCGTATTGAAATTCACATTTACGAATTTAAATGATTTTTGATGACTCGTTTGGAGATCCCTAATTTGACGACACTCTGGGTAGCTCTGCCGAATTACTCTACTGATGGACGATTCGCGTGGACCCTAAAGGAGAGAAGGGAAAACGAGAGCCCTTATTTCGAATCCTTACGAAATAGTGAAACTATTCCTCTTGTAGTGATTATTTCGTTTTGTAAGCTATGTGGAGTGTGAGAGCAAAGTCATGGTCCGCGACCCGCCGCGTCATGACTCATCCTTATCGGATCCCGATCCAATTTACGTCGTTCTTTCAGCGCGTAATTCGGGCGCTGAAGCGAGAACACCGCCAAGAGGACAGCCCTCCCAATTGGGTGGGGCACAAAGACAAGAACAGAAGGGCGTGCGGTGAAGGTCTTGGAGAAAGAGTCAAAATCCGTTCAATGTCATCGATTGAGGCACTGGAACCTTCCAGGACTCAACTGATTTGCTTTCCGAGTATCCATCATACTTCTCTATAAAATACATTTGAATATTCGTGACAGAGGTCAAAGGATATTTGTCCCAGCGGAGGTGTAGTGGAAGCGTCTTCGCTTCTGAGCGGGAGAGCGTGGGTTCAAATCCAGTTCAGCCGAAGTAGGCGAGGTTTTCAGCTGGGGTTGCTCTCACCTATTCCAGAAACCAGTCGGTTCAGTACCATAAGTTCCCCGATAACCTAACATCTCTCCTTCCCAATTCCGTCAATGATTAAGTGAAATAGCAGGCGTCATGAAATAAATAAATAAGTTAAAGCTCCACGGAAATAAATCACAGGGGGAAATTTTGTCTCCAGATGAGAAAGGAGGCATTTTTTCAGCCTCTTATTGGCCGTAACCAAGCGCATTGTCCCGTTTCCACCCTTTTACTTCAGTATTTCAATAAGCTAGAGCGCTTTTTTCACTTATGTAAGAGATATGATTGGTAAGTTATATTCCCTTTATATATTGTTTCGAATCATTATCAAATACCTGACTGCAGCTATTAAACGATTGAAAGAACAAGGTCTCGAAAATAAAAATAATAGGATAAATTTACTTAAAAGTTTTTCCTTCTTCTTATGATGATTGATGTACATATTTAATGAATTAATAAATTACAATACAATACAAGATGATTTCTCGAACTAGTTGAGTAAACTAGCACCTTTTTGTCCCTTTTTCCCCTATTTTAACATCTATTCCCTCCCTTTTTTCATATGAAACTTACACTTAAAATTCCTAACCCAGATCATGACGGTTAAAACCTCAAGCAACCGCAAATGAACGGTACGGGAATAAACACTCAAGAAGGTTGATAATGGGATTTGGTATCTCATTATTATTTAGATTATGTAATGACAGATCACTAAAAAATCGTTAAATTCTGTTTCCATTTATTCTTGGAGCACATACTGCTAAACTCTCTTTACTTAATTCTCCTCCCCTGCAGAAATCGCCCACGATGAACCGAAAGTACGACCGTCGCAACGTAGTTACGACGTCGAATAACCGACGCCCTCCCGACGTCGCATCGCCTGAAAGTCGAAACGACATAGCAATCGAGAGGTCGAATCGACGAAAATTTATTACGTATCGACGTCGAGAAATATTTTTAATTTTTGAAGGTTAATATTGCCTAATACCTAATTATTTTTTAAAAAAAAACGTTATTTTCAATTATATTTATCTAATAAGAATAAATTACAAATATATTCAAAATTTGCGTTTTTACGACATTGAAAATACGTCGTCTGACGTCGGTCTTCTTCTTCGCATCGACGTTTCATACGCTTTGGCATCGTAGTCACAAAAGTCATTTTTCGACGTCGACACCACTTTGACGACGAAGCAACTATGATGCTACGATTTAATATTTCTATGTGGGCTGTTTCAACCATTGTCCTATTATAACTATAGTTATAGTTCAATTACTACAATCATTCAGAATGTGCAAGTTTATGAAATTGTTTAAGTGTATCTTCTACTATTAGAATGAGATCGGAGGTATTGTTCAAGTAACCCAATTTACACTCGCACTTTCTTAAATATAAGTAGATACATGTGTAACTTATTATGTCGATCTCAATACTGATCATTACGAACCGATCAACAGTATCGGGGTTGCACGAAGCCGAATGATTAAATCGTGTTAATTCATAATCCTGCTTCGTCAAACCTAGAGAATCTGTGTAGATTGAATGAATAGATGCTCACCAATGATTCACTCTTCTTGCAGCTTGCGGAGATCACGTCTTTGTCACCGAGAGTTCCACTGACAGCTGGGAGAGCGGAGGTAATCCTGTCATTGTGGGAAATTAATTGCTTCGTTGTCCGTGTCAAAGCTGGTGATGATGTTCTCTTGTAAACCGCAGGGAAGCTATCGGGTGCGAATTAGTAGCTTTTCACTCGCTGTCAAACAATGTTAGTCTGAGAGTTCATTCCCCTCATTGGCTCTCGTGACAGATGTCGTTCACGCTGCTGCTACTGAGGACAGAGGACAGAAAACTTGGGATCCAGCTGGCCGGAGGTCACAAAAGGAGAACACTGTTATCTTTGTAGCCCCATCCTGACGCGGGTTTTTCTCCGGTTTTCCTTGGGTGCGAATATCATTAATACTTTTGTTATTAATAATCTCGAATTTTTACTGCACATTTTCGAATAATAAAAGGATAACAGTACGTATTTATTAAAAAATTTCTTTTATAAGTATTAAATTCGCCAATGTCCTTGGGTCCTTGATCGGAATTGTTGGGATGGTTCCTTGATTGTTTCCGGAGAGTAACTTAATTATCGCTGAAACACGTGATTTGCAACTACGTTTTCGACAATAAAGTGTAATACATACGTATCTCATATTTTTCCATTCAAGCTCTTAAGAGAATCCTAAAAATTTGGGAATGTATAAGAATTTATTCTCGGATCTAGTTTTTTTCCCCACGGTGTTAATATACACGATTTGTTAAAACGTTCGGTTATCCGAGAAAAACCGCGTGTGAATTCACAGAACTAACGTTGTGTCGACCTTCCTCCAACGCCATGTCGGCATTGAACAGACATAAGTTGCTGTCGCACTCTGGAGATATCTGATTGGCTGTGACATTGGCATATCAAACCCAACTATTTAATAAATAGATATGTAAGGAGGTTAAGACAGTTACGTATACCAAGATTTACATCAGAAGTGAGATTTATACTCAAAGTCACGATAATCTGCGTAAAATTATTCAATATGGCTGCCTTAAACACGTTGCCAACCTCTACCAAACAAGTACTTGAAACTCACTCGCGAAAATTTAAGGAAAAACGTGTTCACACAGAATTTAAGAAATATCCAAATAAATATTAATAGTAGTCACAAAAGCGACTATTTGTTGCAAAGAAATACAAGTTAACAACACAACAAAGACACAAAGTGTTCGTTCCACACGCTCGATGCAGAAAAAACAGAACAGTGCCACAAGAGCAAATGAAGTGATTGTTGTCCGAGGTTAGTTTCGAATATCTTGCCAACAGTACGCGAGGTATTCCTATCATTAGTTTTATGGACGATGGCGAAATAGAAGCGTTGGCTGCATTGAGTACAAGCTCTCTACCAAAATCAAGCCAGTTAGACGGACAATAAATAATGAACACATTGCACCCTCGTTCATGTTTTTATTTCTTAAGTTGAATTTCTCGGAGCAAATTATGACGACTTTCACTATACATATTATCTAAACAATGTGAAATTAAAATAATTGAAAGTTTTTTATTGGATGATCTAAGCGGAGTGGCCCCAAAATACAAAAATAATGGATTATTCACGCTGGTAAAATATTCGCCGTGGAGAAAGCATGTGCTTGCAATATCGATTTGAGTTGGAGGAATTTGCTTATTATGAAATTGAGACCAAATTCGATTTGAGATGTTTTATACGTACGTTGTATAGCAACTGGGGTGCATTTTCACCTCTGCTCTACCGATTGAGAGGATTGACCGTTTACGGACAGTTGAATAATGACGATAGGTATTTGGCCAAAGCATATCAAATGCCAGATCCATAAAAAATTTGATAAAAAACAGTCTTCTTTTACCCATCAAGAATTTCTAATTCTAAATGTACGAGTCACAGTAAATGAAATACCGTCATGTTTGGATAAACGCATATATTTCATAAATAATATTTACAATTTAATTATTCTCAAGTATTCACACATAAAAAAATATTTTAGTTTTATACATATATTTTACGAACTTACGTAGTATGAATGTTTTTATCAATATTGTTGGAAATATTTGAAACCAGTTGAATAGAGCGAAATATTTCTTCGTAATTAAATAATCTTAATTGCTACATGTTTGAACTGTCTTGGGTGCAAGGTCCATGGAGTTAGTTGCCATGTTCTGGCGATATGCAATATGCAAAATGAGTTTAAATTATGCAAAAGAGATGGTTTTTGATAAGATATATTAGAGCATAGCATGATGAAGCGATATTGGAACGAAGTGCATTATAAGAGAACATGCCGTCAACGGTTAGGATATAGAAACCCAAGAAACAATACGTCAATAATGGTCGTTGGTATTTTCTTAAACAGTTAATGAAAGTAAGCACCTTCATATTGTTCGAAGTGAAACAGGGGTGAATAAAACTGGATCGATTTGATGCCAGCCGCGTCCATCAACATGACAGACTTAGCTGAATGTGTGGGCGGATGGGTGGGTGGGAGAGGGAGGTGAATAGGGAGGGTGCTGGGAGGAACGTTAAACGCGCGTTACGCGTCGCACTCCGTCTCCAGCATGTGACGCGCCTCGTCGAACTTGGTCCTCCAGCGACGCGCGGCGCGTCCACTCTGGAACTGCAAAGCGATGACGCGGCTCTCTGGACAGCCTTCGGCGTAGTCAGCCTACGCAGAAGACACCAACGCCTGTTCACTAAAACGGTTGTTTCTCAGTTTAATTTCTCTCTCATTACCTTTGTTTCTACATAACCGACTATTATTTCCAAGCCGTGCTATGCAACTTGGCAACACTGGGAACGAGTGAACAAGCGGTCCTATGAGGACCACTGACTGATTGGTCGAATTGTAGTATTTGTAAATGGGAATTGTAGCGTGCTATTCAAGCTTATCTACGCGAAGCGATAGGAGGTAGGAGTTGGGTGGTAGGCTATTGTTAGTTGGTGGTCCGGTTAACTGGGTTTGCCAACAACTTGGCTCAGGTGGAGGTGTAAGTAGGAGTAGTTCTTAGAAACACATAAAAGAGTGTTCTTAAAAGATTATGGACGTTAGTTCAACTTCTTTGGAATAAACATTTAAATGTAGCTTTTCCAGCGTTGCCCTTAAATATTTAAAATCATGTTTTGTTGAGTGAAAAGCTACAAATTTTTTCTCGACTCGACGTGGAGTGAACACGGAGTGACTCAATGGCAAGCAAGCATGCTAACCTACACCCACCGGAGGGACAGACTAGTCGAATAAATTCCATTTACATCCGGATAGCCGGAGAGTTGTCAAGTACATATAGCACGGCATGGCCAACTACAGAAGAAGACCTGGGTGCGACTCAGAGTGACGTCACGATAGCCGTGCTAAATCAAATATATTGATAATTAAATTAAAAAATAAGAGATTAAAATATGAAAATATCAAGACTTCTGATATTCATACATTTTAGTCACGGTTGTCAAATAAAGGAGAAATTGCTCTTCTGTGTAGTACTGACCAACACATGATAGACCCAAGCGCGTTCGCCGGCCGACGTGAGTCCCGCTGCGGCAGCGGGACGAAGCTCCATGTCGATAGTGACCAGATGATTGGCGCATGGCGCCTTCGTCTTGTCCTGCCGTCGCATCAGCACGCGAACGCTACGCGGTTGGCGCTCTCCACGAAGCAACTTGACGTCTCCCACACAACGTTCGCGCCAGGAGCCAACGCCACCGCCATTAAGGATGGCGCCAGACTTGGGATATGGGAATCCAAATGAGAAACCCAAGGCAGATGCCAGCGCCGCCTGTCCACATCAGAATCACACATCCTATACCTCATGCAAAGCTAAGTTGAGGCAAACCATTCAGCCTGCTTGTGGCCAAAGTTTAATGATCAAGGAGATGACATCCACTGTGGACTTGATACTTGTGGACTGACTCGACTGAAAACGCAAAGGGTCATGCACATATACGCAGTCTTGTAACTTTACCGAATATAATATAATGTGGCTGCCTTGTACGAATTGTCGATTTCAACGAATTTAAGTTATATCCGTATGAATATTAATAGTAGTTACAAAAGCGACTATTTCCTTAAAAAATACAAGTTAATAACACAAGTAACTTAGACACAAAGTAATATGCGTTCCACACGCTTGATGCAAGTGCATTGAATTGTTGACCCATTAGTGATTGATTAAGATTAAAGAAATCCGAAAGTATTGCCAACATAGCGTGAGGTACAGTTATCATTACCGTTATGGACAATGTCGAAGTTTAAGTGTTGGCTACACTACGTAAGAACCCTGTACCAACATCAAGCCAATGAGACTGGCAATAAATAAATAAATAAATTTATTTCAAAGGTGCAATTATAAACTGTTTATGATAACGTTGAGAAGAATAAACTAATAATGACCGTGAGGAAGTGCGTTTCTTCTTCCTTTCGGTTTACACGCATTGTCGTGTCAGCAGAATCTAGTGAGTTTACGTTCAGATGCAGGCTTCATCAGCCGTTTTGTAGAACCGGGAGTCATTGATATTATATGGCAATTGTGACGGACAGGGGACTTGATCTATAACCTTTGGGACGTAAGGAGACTGTTTCAAGTTAGCTTTTCCACCGGGTATAGAAGTTTTTTAGGTGAGTGCCACGACATGCCGTTTGGTAAAAGTGGAGCTATGCTATCAGTTAAGATCCAACAGTCTTCATGAGTACGAGGCAATGGCTTTTTACCTGCCGAGCAGAAGCGGCTGCTTCGTATTCGAAGAGTCGCGCTGGTAATCGAAGCATCTCGCGCTCCCATGGTTCCTGGACGCCGCACAGCGCCGTGCGAGGCAGAGGGGAGGGCAGGTAAGGTGCTATAGCAGTGGAGGTGGCGGTGACACGGCGTGAGGCGGGGGCGGAGGGCGGCAGGGGCCTCGGAGACAGGGGGCACAACGAGCGGCCAGGCGGTGAACGTGACTCTAAAATTTGAAACAGGATCATTGCGAAGTATCTGAACAATGCAGGTCCACTGAAATCGCACGGAAAAAAATAAGTTGGATAGCCCAGTCTAAAGATAGCTCACGCGTTGACTGTCTACGGGACAGACAGCACCATTAGCTACCCGAGCTTAGGTTGTTTTTTTTTTCGTTCAATGTTATCAATTCCGTGGACCACTAAGTGAATCAACTATTAATGAGTGTGATAACTTTCTGTCAGGTGAAAGTGGCGATGAACCGAGAATCGAACCCGGATCCCCCGCATTGATCGCAGGGGTGCTAACCATTACACCACCCGTTCGCATTCCACAACCGTACACCATTTCCACCCAGTCCTAAACCCCGTAAGACCTGAGAGACATCCCCATACATGAGACAAGTGAATCAGACTACCACACAGGTCGTAATACCCTTGCGATCGACGCTGGAGTCCCGGGTTCGATTCCCGGTTCGTCGTTACTTTGCATCCGACCGGAAGTTATCACTTATCTTCTCCGCGCGTAGGGTACACGGAAGAAATATATGTATTCATGAGTGTGTTCTTCGACTAATGACAAAAAATCTCCCATTTAATATAACAAAACTAAAATGCTTTTCAACTACAATAAACGTGCATACTTTATGGATATTAAATAATTGATTCAACGAGTTCTTAGATATTATGTATCCGTGATATGGATCTAACTGAAAATCAGTTAAACCAAATAATTTTTTTTCTCTCGTTATTTGTTTCCAAATGCGATTCTACGAAATTTAGAAATTGAATATTTCTGCAACATCCTACTAGTTTCTTCAACATACAATCAAAGATAGAAATTAATGCCTAGATTTTACTGCGGCCCACTGGTTTCATGTATAAACTAAGTATGTCTACTACATAATACAAATATGCAGAGTTTCTTTTATGGTAACGACCTACTTGATCATACCAATTATCCTATGAATATGACCCTTGCATATAACGCACAAAAAATCTTGCTCAAAATTTGGGGATGGTTGTTGGAAGTCGGACCACGTCGCGGGTGTGTTTCATTCTTGCTCCACAGAAATAATTGGGATAACACTAGAACTATTTAGTGCTTTCTTTGATATACTGCACCATATAATAGTTTGAATTTTCGTCATAGCGTAATAGACATTCCCCGAACTCGTCACGCGCTTAAAAGCGTTATGCGGAGGTTGCGTCATCATAGGCACATATGATACAGACACAGCCATCTCTGTTGTGGGTTTTCCCTGATAACATGAGGTAGAAGATACTGTTTGGTATCTTAGTGGTACAAGACAAGGTGTTTCCCGCTCGGAGTGTGCGCTGTGCAAGCCAATCATATTGAGAATACTTTTCGGAATAGCGCAACGGCACACCTTGTATCATTCCACTATGGTTTGGTATCACCCTCTCTCTCGCACATCTGCTTGGATGGGGGGATGGTATTATGTGCAATGACTTGTGCACAGAAGTCAGCAGTCAGAGAGGGGAATCGATTTGCTCCCCCACTCAGAGGAGGGGGAAGAGAGCAAGATATACCAATCTTCGTCTTCCCTTTCCACAACCGGTTCATTCGATCTTCTATGTTGTATACATACGATATTCAGTAGTATGATCAAGTAGGTCATGGTGCAGAACTTTCTCCATGAACTGAAATGTACACACTTCGAATTTGGAATTGTAGTTTACATGAATTGTGACACCTGGACGTTTCAGACACAAGTACATCTGAGATTTGAATAATTCTTGATATTTATGGCAGATATTTATGTCTCACCAGGTGAAGACAGAGAATCGTGAGACTCCCTCCCAGAACTGATCTCTTCCGAATCTTCAGATGTGTCACACTGCGACACTTTCTGGTAACAAGTCTTCTTGGCAATGTTTTCCACATTTCTGGGACGAGCTGCCACATAATGCACTTCCATGTTTCGAGCTCTGGACGTATCCTGGAAACAACGCACATAATGCGACTGTCGTGCCTTCTTTTCTATCATGGTGTTGACGTACGCCTTGATTGAAATCGACTTCATTTTGACGTTTTTTAATGCAAAAAAAAAACACAAAAAAAAGAAACTTATGAAAGAAAATGTTGAACGGTTTCCCTATGTTATTCCCCCACGGGTTTTGTATTTCTTTTTATCGTGCGGAAAATTTCATTCGAATGTTATTAAGAGCCTCGGAGAAAATTGTTCTATTCAGTGCAAACATTCGACGGATGATATTGCGCACTAAAAAATTCCGATTGTTGCGTTTATTTGCACAACTGATAAAGATACCTCAGTTTGGACTTGAATACTAAATGAACCATGTAAAAGCTTGAAACACCGCAATTTTGCTTACGTTATTCTGCCTTGACCTATTGCTATTCTTATTCAACTGACGTTTATTATTATAGATAGAGAAAAGAATAAAAGGATTATACCATTTCTCAACGCAACTTGTTCTCAGAAATGAGAACTATGGCGTCGGATGAAACTAAATATTAATATTTTGTTGAAATGTCAAAAGTGACCTTCTAGGAAAACTTTACCAAAACCTCTAAAGGTTTATTTTTGTATCATATGACTGAGTAGTTAATCAACGTTGGATAAAAGCTGTTGAAGAATAGAACTTGAAATTTTAAAACAATGTTCCTTTTGTTTAGTAGAGGTTCAGTAACATAGTTTGTTTTTTTAAACTCTGAGTTTGAATTGATTGAGTTGTAGTCAGCGTGGTTTCCGAATTTTTGCATTATCTCCCAAACTGAGATATCACTTTAGGGCCCTTGATCGGAATTGATGGGATGGTCCCTTGCTTTCTTCCGGAGAGTAAATTAGTTTTTTCCCCCCTCCACGTGGTCATACGCAGTTTGTACTGTTTTTTGACAATAAATTTATTTATTTATTTATTTCGTACTAATGGACAAAAAATCGACAAATTTGTGAATTTTTGTTCTGAGATGCCAAGGAAAATGATCTGAGTTTTTAGCAGGTAGTTTGATTTTTACACATATATATAATAAAATTAATATTAATAAAATTAAATTATATTTCCCAAATTTGTAACAACAATTTGGATAGTAAACGCATAAAAGTAACTCTCGTGTTTCGTCTCTAATGCGAGAAATGTCACGTGATTTAATTAACTGCTAAGGAGTAAATGATTTAAATTAGTAGCAAGAGACGTTACAAAAACCTAACAATGTTACAAGAGCTCACAAAATTATTTTTAAATATACAATGAACTCAAAATATACAATGAATTCAAAATAATATATACCATGAAAATAATTAATTCTGTGAACCCTTGTAACATAGTTATATTTCTGTAACAGCTCTGCTACTAATTTAAATCACACACTCTCTAATAATGAATTAACTCACATTAAAGATTAAGCATAGTACTATTAATAAAATGTTTCTATTATCCAAACTTTTTACAAAACTGTCATGTATCTTTTATTAATTTTAGTCCAAATTAAACAGTCTGCTAAAAACTCTGGTCGTTTATCTTTGCTACATATATTCAAAAGAGCAGACGTGAAACTTTATCGGATGTATTTTCATACTTGTTCGTTATACATGTGAACATATATATCATTAAGATACAAATTTGGTTACACATGGAGGGATGAGAGCCCAAGATGTTAACTGACAAAAGGGTCCTTAAAAATTAGGGCCCATGGGTGGAAGTGTAATATAATATTCGGGTTCAGTATTCTGTACTAGTGGTGAAATGACGTCAGAGTGCTTAGTACATAAGTGGCGTAGTGCGCATGGGCGCAATCAATACTCCATTCACTCCATTACCTTCTCACTTACTTTTCCCCCTCCCCAATACTCACTCAGAGTCCACTCACCCCAACTACAACTCACCCCAACTTCACTCACAGGAAATGTAACTTAAGAAAAAAGCAAGGAACTACAATGCACTGGGTTTTTTACTTCATTGTTATATAGTAGCAGAAAATTAGTTTATTGTCCTCACTTAAACCTAGGCAGTTTGTAACTGCTCTATTGACAATAATTTATTTATTGTCAGTCTCGCTGACTTGATGTCGGTAGAAGGCTTGAACAACGATTTTATTTCGCCTTCGTCCGTAAGGAAATTATAAGTTGGCAGTACTTTCGGATTTCTTTGAACTTAAATCCATCGCCAACATTGACGATCAATTCATTTGCTCTTGTGGCGCTATTCCGTTCTTCCTGCAGTGAGCGTGTGAAACGAATATTACTTTGCGTCTTTGTTATTAACTTGTATTTTATACAGAAAATAGTCGCTTTTGTGATCCTATTAATATATATATATA
>NNCF01126895.1:413217-426784 GCA_002313205.1 Laupala kohalensis
GATATTGCCTCTGTCACTCACACGATGTAAACAACAAGATTATCTTAAAATAAGTTCACACTACGCAAACGACCTTCTGAACCTTTCTTGACATAAGGTCGGTACTTCCGCAAAAATATTAAAGTTGGTATATTAATTGCCGGAAGGTTGCTCATCCTATCCGCGCAGCCCTGGGCGATGACAAACGTTTAATCCGGATACTGACAATATGTCATTAAGAAACCTGTAAGATATAGACGCCCTGGCGACAATTGAAAATATACGAGGCAGCTGTCGGTTTCATGTGCCCTCGGGTGGAGAGGTCAGCTTTAGTCGATGAGCTACGACGTGTGCCTGACAGCGAGATAATGTTCCAAAAAAGTTAGTAGTGGAAACCTTGACGTCTCCACCAACTGAAATTGCGCCTCTTCTACATTTTCTATGTATGAGTTTTTGTTCATTTCACGCAGAGCTGAAGAAGGCACATTTTTTAAATAAATAAAAGTGTGTCTGCAGCTAATAAAGGCTTCCAATCATGAAAATACGCCAAATGGTTAGCCCAACGTTACGATTAATCGTAGAGAGAGGTGAAGGAAAATACTCGTGATGTGAAGAAAAATCAGTTGACAGGTACACATTAAAGAAGATTGAATATGGAAAAAAGAATGTGATAAGATAGAATACATAAAACTAACACCGTTGTCGTATTTGTAAATGGGAAATGTATCATGCTATTGAAACTTATCTACTTGAGGTAAAACGAGGTAGGAGGTGGGTGTCAGGGTTATTATCTGTAGTGGGCCGATAAGCTGAGTTTAACAACATTTTGGTCCACGTTGTGGTGTTAGTAGTAGTAGTAGTTAGTAATAGTGGGAGTTAGTGATAGTTGGAGTAATAGAAGGTAGATAGGAAAAAGGAAGGTTCGCTTTTCAATTGTCACAGAAATATAAACTGGGACATTAAAATGAAAAGCTACAAATTTTGTTTGGCGCTGTCGGGAATTGATTCCGAAGTGACTCTGTGCAAGCGAGTATGCTAACCCAGAGCGACTAGTAGGGTTAAACTGCTATTCGTATCAGTAGAAAGGTTCCAAGTGCCAAAGTTGTGAACAGGGAGATATTACAACAACAATTTATGTTACACAGTTTTATTTCTTTATTCGTCAAACATATTCTTTGTCACACAAAATAAAAGCTTCACGATGTCTATAAAATAAAGTGGAAAAGAGTAATAATAATAGTCAATTTGTGAAAATTTCTGAGTCCAATCTCGTTTTCATAGCTATATATGCCACTTGTTATTTACGAATCTGCCTGTAACGCTCTTCCATACATAAATAAGGAATTATTGCCAATAGATATATTTTCTTTTCGGTCGTAATTGCCATAACTAATGAGATACTTTGGAACATTTTAGACTGTAGTCTTTCACACACTTTCCTTTCTTCAGTACTGAAAGTTTACGACTAGTTTCAAGTTTACCGTATTATTCTCTCACCTCAACACTCTTCAAGTTTGCATTATTATAAGTTTCTTCACTCTTTTCACTTGAAATCCATTGAATGCAACACAAATGAATGGCACATTGCAGCTTTCTTATGAAATTGGCCATTTTGTGATGGTTTTAGGAACTCGTTTGCGGACGTCGTCTTGAAATGAACATGTAATTGAAGATGAATTGTTGCTCCTTTCATATGCATTTCTCTGAATTTATCAAATTTTGGCACTTCTTTCAAAATTGTTGTATTTGTAAATGGGAAATGTAGCATAGTGCTATTGAAGCTTAACTACATGGAGCGATAGGAGTTCGGAGTTGGGTGGAAGGCTATTGTTAGTAGGTGGGCCGCCAAGCTGGGTTTACCAACAACTTGGCCCATGTGGAGGGGTAGGTAGAAGTAGTTAGTAATAGTTAAGAGTTATTGATATTTTCAGTAGCCACAGCTACATGAACTAGGACGTTAATGAGGAAAGCTAAAAGTTTTTCTGGCCCCATCGAGAATCGAACCTGGGCTGACCCGGTGATGAGCGACAACACCACTACCTGAGCTACGGGTAGGGCACATTTTGGCACTTGGTGAGTGAATAAACCTCATAACGACACACGATAAGAATGAGGATTTTCTAATGTACTAAGCAAATGAGTATTTACTGTAAAATAATTGAAATACCTGTTATGAAAGCAAGCGTTGTTGTGTCACAGCTGCCCGTTGCGCCCGACGCGAGGTGGTAGCTGACAATTGCCAGTCGAGAGTCGCTCCGGCTTCCGATGTCAACACAGGTGCACTGTGGCGCTCTGCCGGACGAAGTCCTGGCCTCAGGCGTTGGCGCAACTGGAGCTATGCGTGCAAATGCATCCATTATATTATGCCGAAGGTGACGTATACAGGAAATGGTTTTGGCCAAATCCTGGAGAAGCGGAATTTCTTGTAGATCATGGAGATTTTAAGAGCAATTTTAAGAAGATATAAGCTACTAGGTGATGAAACATGCGATTGTGATCAAAATCAAGAAGCAAGAGGACATGTGTTTTGGGATTGCATCTTCCATGGGCAATGTGTCTTCGACAAAAAGAAATGAAATAGTGGTGAATAAATTAGGACCAAAGATGATGGCAACAGAAAATCGATATGGAGCTGTAAAATATTACATTGAACGCATAAAATAGAGAAAATGGAATGAAAACCTGGGATTAGAAATGGACCTACACTACCCCTGGTTAGGGACAGGCGCCTTCGAGTGGTTAATTAGTGGGTTGAAGAAAAAGAAAAACGAGAAAGAATTCAAGTACTGACAGAAGCACAAAAAGAAAAGAGAATTACAAGACAAGAAAATGTGAAGGAAACAGAAATATAAATGTGAAACAGATGTAGCCACGGAATGTCATCTGACGGGAACACGACTAAAAACAATTTAATGTTAATATATACATAACAATAAACCAATACAGGAGAGTGCTTGTTAAATAATCAATTTACGAAATTAGAACGTGGTACCCTCTCATTTCCCCCCAAGTGACTTACATCTTGTAAGTACGTGTTTGACAAAAACGGGGCTCCGAGCTGAGTCTGGCATTTCGTCCACTTACTTGTGTAAGGCTCCTTCCTTTCTCTTTCTTGGTCACCTCTTGTTCTTTTCGATCCCGACGCTATTAAGGCTAGGGTATCTTCCATTTTACTCTTGATATATCGTAATTCAGGAGGGTTTTTAGTGGGTATGGTTGATTCGTTCGGCGAGTCCCACACGCGGGGAGAGTCATGTTGGCTCTCCCTGGTGCGTAACTGCATTTTCCCTATTTGTACAAGTTTTTAGGACTCTAGTGAACTCATGTCCACGAGCCGTAAAGCCCCACAAAAAATACCCTGTCATATGCTTTATGTTTTCAAATATTTGATGTAATATTATTAAGAGGTATTAAAATCTGGCATCTGATGAAATTTCCTTGCGATAATAAATATGGTAAATATAAATTTTGGTTAATTGATTTTGAAGAAGTGGACGGAATGAAGGTTCCTACATTGAAAGTGGAAAACAGAAATTTAAGACTTCGGGGTGGTGAAGAGTGATGCGGTGAGTTGCTGACTAGATGAACAGGGTTCGATTCCAAGTATTGTGTTGGATTTTACGTGACAACTCGATATTCTGACGCTCAATTTGGCGTACTTAGCTTCGTGAAGAATGAATATCCTTCAGAGCTCTTTCTAGTACCGAGTCCTCGTAATAGCAGTGCTCTACCACCCATGAATCCCATGGGCACATATTCGGGACCTCTTGTGGGACAATTTGATTTTTTAATTACTCGCCCCTACTTGTATAATCCTCATTTATTTTCCGCAAGGTTTCACTTGTAGACTTATACATCGATATAGACCCATCGATCTGTGCTGTGGGTTGTCCGTGATAGCATGAGACAATAGATAAGTATTGAGGATCGTTCTCTCTCTCGTACATCCGCTTGGAACTTGGGCACAGTATTGTGCGCAATGACTTGTTCACAGCAGTCAAAGAGGGGAATCGAGTTCTTCAACCCAAGTCGATGCCCGAGTGGGACAGGGATCCCAAAATTCGTTTTCGCCTTCCGGCAAGTGGTACATAATATCACTGGCTTTATATAATACTAGCTAAACACGACCACACTTTGCTGTGGCTCAGTCTCATATGAAATGAATGTGGAAGTGAATAAAAGTATTCTAGCAAACATAGATTCACCGATAAAACACATCATTCAATTAAATAGTCTGCCTTGAGTTGCTGTGGGTATGTGGAATAAAAGAAAAAACATGTGTTTTACAAACAAAACATTTTATATTGTAGAGCTAGTGGATTTATTATATTTTTTCTTTGTCCGTTTTCTGCGTAAACATAAAGATCTGACGGTTGACCGACTTTGGAGTCGTTTGAATTCGAACACCATATCGGTCGGAATGAGAGGTACTCGTGGCAGTAGTATGTCTTCACATTTATGAGGTCCAATCAGAATTGTTGTGTAGAAGATATTATCATACTTCTACATATTGTCATACAGGTATCTACTGCTGCAAAATCAGTACCTATCACCGCCATGTTACTTACATTCTCGCAAACATGTCATATGTGAACATGCGAGAGACTCTGTGTTCGCATCATATCGAACGCCAGTTATCGATGAACATTTCCTTACCCCAAGGAACTCCACACGTCTACACGTTCCTAGAGATGTGCTNATTTCCTTACCCCAAGGAACTCCACACGTCTACACGTTTCTAGAGATGTTGTGCGCTTTCCAACCCTCAGCGACTTGCGATGTAGACGAATCGCAATTATTATGAAAACTAACAACTGGAAGGTTCAGTTTGATATGTTACCTAGGCAAAGGAAAGTTGTTTATCGCAACTTAGAAAATCTGAACTCCCCGTTCAGCTCGCGTACGAGACACCACTATCACGCGCTGCCTTGATTACGACTATTCTGACGTGCATTCCTGTTATTGGGCATATTATAGTATTTCTAGTTACAGTCCTACGAGCATTTCAGGATTCAGCTCCGTTATTTCCACGCAATATGTACATATTACTTTTTACGAGTATTCAAGTTCTATATATTACATAACGAATAAAACTTGTCATTGTTCCTGAATCTGTTTACCATATTTATTTTGAATGGGGATATTTCGTTCTGGAACAGTTCGGTATCGAATCTGTGAAACAACACTAAATACAATACAACTACAATCCCAACAGTTGCTTTAATTAGATTGTTCATCAATTTTTTAACTTCTAATCGTGTGCCATTGCATAACTTGGGCTGATTGATGTTTCGGAGTAATATAATTGGCACTCCAATTTTCAAATGTGTGACGGTAATCCGGGAACATCGAGAGAATTAAGAAATTCCGTTGGAAAATTCAATACTTCATTTTGGTTCATCGCGGAGTCAAATGATTTGTATGTCACTTTCACCTGCGATTTTGTTTAGAACGATGTCGTTCGTATTGTGTACGTCGACATTTTTTTGCCGCTAGAATGGTTCTTCCACTCAACCATGCGTGATTTCGATAATTTGTTTCGATGCTATGGAAAACCTTGCCTACTAATTCTTCTTTCGAATTCACGATGTTGCAGAAATTATTTGGGGAGGTGATCTTTCCGGTTTCTGGATATAAGTCTATGGCTTCACTTGGGCGTGTCTCACCTGTCTGCGATCGGAGGCTGGTCGTTGGTGGATCAGATCCGCCAACCCCACGTCACCAGCCACTCGCGCCGCTCCGGAGACAGGGGGCCGAGGTATCGCTCCCACGGCTCCTGCTCCCACCACTCCCACTGTAGCACAGAATCGTCCACTCATACAACGGATTCAGTGTACGAAAAGTGTTTAAATGTATAAGCGCGTTTAAGGTATTACGTGCGCGTTGACTGAAGTCAAGTTGCCAATTATTCACGAACCTTGGAAATATAAAACAACAACGAAGTAGTTCTTATTAATAATTTATACACTTGAACAATAAGAGTTATTTTGTTATTTCAAAAATTGATAATTAATATAGACTTTCGTTTGACTCCTTCTTTAACAAGAGTCGCAGTTGTCTTCAGTCACGTGATACGACTGCCATTTCCATTAGAACAGTTTTTTCTACTGATTTTTGGTGAATTATTGTTGTAAAGTATAAAAATCTTTACGCCATTGTGCTCCTATTTTCATTTGCTATGTTTTAGTAGGTTCTCTTATAAGCCCATAGTGATTTAAAGTCAAATAATTCAAAATTTTTCGCCGTAAGGGTACGAAAATTCATCGCCATTGGATAGAGAATGGTTCAAACTATCGTTTAAAACTTTTTGAGGGGGGAACTTAAGTCTAGTCGCACTGACGCGCATAATATCTTAAGTATATGATATCTTGAGTTTAGGTCTCAGTAAATACATCATTTATCAGATCGTTAACGTTGCGACTTTTATCAACCATAATTTCCTCATCACATGTTAGTGCATCCATTTGACGAGTCATCTTATCAAAGTCATCTCACTTGACCTCGAGAAATTCAGCTTAAGAAGAAGGAAAAAACATGAACAGAAACGCACTGTTTTTTTTTAGTTTGTTGCATATGAATCGTAATAAATTAGATTGTTGTCCTCAAAGTTGTCATAGGTAGTTTGCAAAAGCTCTTTTAACCATAAATTATTTATTCATTTAAGTATTTATTGTCAGTCTAACTGACTTGATGTTGCTACAGAGCTTGTATTCAATGTAGACAACGCGTCTAATTTGCCTTCGTCCATAAGAGTAATTATATTTGTACCTCGCGTTCTGTTGGCAAGACATTCAAACTTAAATCCATACAATATAACAAAACAGTACCTCAAAATTCATAAGTAGACATAATTGCTAAAAATTGCACATTATATTGACCATAACTTTTACTCCAATTTGATGAATCTGATGAATCAATTTCAATACACTTTCGATCTCGAACAGTTCCGCACGGGATGGGATTTTACAAAATATTGCCCAACGAATAAAAGTGATGGATCATGTATTAAATTATTTTGAAGATCCATATTTAAGGGAGAGATCATCAAGACGCATGCAAGACCGCCCCAGCGACAATGGGAAACACGTCGAGGCAGCTGTGGGTTTCATGTAGCATCGGGTGGTCGGGTCTGCCTCAGTCGATGTTTTTAGTAAAGCCTGATACTGAGACGATGTTCGCAAAAAGATAGCAGTGGGACAAATGATTTATTATACAAAACACGAAATACGGAAAATAGAGTTTTCAGAACACCGTAAGTAAAAAAAGGATTATTTAGACAATCCCTTCAGTACATAGGACCTTAGTTGTTTAATCAGTTGCCTTATGAAATTAAACCCTGCAATAAACTGAAACAATATAGTAAAATGCTTAAGTCTTGACCATTAAGGACATATGATATTAGCTACTTAAGCAAGGTAATAAATTAAATATATTAATTAACTACAAATAATCATTTAAAATAAATTTTTCTTTCATGTACACTAATTATACATTAATTTGACTTGACTTCTCATCTCATTATTGCATCAGCGAATGTAAGCACGTTTATATCTCTATTTTATTTCTACACATAAGTTGTATAGAAGTAAGATTTTTTTTGTTTTTCTCAGACTACAAATTAATGTTATTCTTAGTTATTCCTAAATAAATTAATCAATTTAAATGTTTCTTGTAGTTACTCTTTGTCGGTGTATTATTCAAGAAATTATGAGTTTTGAAAATTAGCCTAATAGATGCAAGTAAATTTCCATGCAGACACTACAGATAGCAGCATGTTGAATGCAAAGAAATTTACTGGTGAAACGGACTCATTATTTTTTTTTGTTGCCATACAATTATATTTTATTTGTGTAACTGACCTACTGCTGGATATTGGTCAGTATTCCTAGAAGTTTAAACTGTATCTTCTTTTGTAAAAGTGATGCTGGAAACAAAATTATTCTTCTTCTTATTAGTCCGCTGCGCTCCATGATCCGTACCTGCCTGTCTGCGAGCGAGCAGTCGTAGTGCTCCTCCTCTGGTTGGTCGCTCTTCCAGCACGAGCACTTGCGCTCCTTCAGCGAAGAGGAAAATCGCCAAGACGGCGGCTCCCAACAGCGCTAAGACGCCTGCGCGAAACAAGTCCCGGAGCCACCACGCCCATGACAGCGCACTGTCGCCTCCGTCGGCAGCCGCAGCCTCCGCAGCCACGCGCATCCCTGTGTCCCCGCTTTGTTCCCCCCCCACCCCCCTGCGGGGCACCGGGCACGGGGCACAGCCCGGACGAGAGAGACGCCGACGGCTCGGGGCACCCGGGTGTTGTCCGGGCGACGGCGTCCCGCTTGAAGACGACCGTTGCTGGGTGACATTACGATCAGATTTTGCATTATAGACCCCTGACTTCTTTCGACAGGACAAGACGACTTTAATATCTATTTAACGAAACTGGCACAGAAGAAATATGCTTTATGTATTTGCGGTAAGGAAAAAGAAATGGTGGACCCCGTATTACTATGAAGTAAATAGTTTCGAAAGAGTTTGGTGGAGTCGTGAGGTGAAAAGGACAGGAAACTTAACTCTGGACAATTGGGTAAATTAGACACGAGACGAAACTACACGCAACATAATGGACGAATATGCGTGTAAATTATTGGGAGTAAGAAGAGTGAGAAAGAAAGAAAGGATAAATGCGGTTAGATAGAAAAGAGCCTGGAGGAGAAGGAATAGCGACTTTAATATGCCGTACTCGTACGCACGATGAGAGATCGAAGTACCACAGGGAGAGCCAACGTAATAAGCAAAAAGCTAAGGAACAGTGACGTATGAGATGTTTAAAAAAAGAGAGACCCCTGAGTTCTAAAAGCTATGGAGAGTACAAGAAAAATCGTAGAAAAAACTGTCAACACCATTGGATTCCACATTTTGTTCTGCATATACACACATACCGTGCGTTTTCAGTCAACAGAATGGACTCCACAACTGACGAAGTTATATCAGTCAGTGAACTGAATACGTACGGCAACAATGTCCACGACGGCAATATACGGCTGGCCGCTTCTTCGAAACATGGTTTTATTTATCATTTGCTGGAGGCTGCGTAAATAGTATAGAGTATTCAAACTTTCAGAATTCAGAAGAGGATAGTTCGGATAATTTGTAAATCTCACCCCCGAAACTCTTGTAAACATTTATTCAAGGAATTAAATATCTTAACACTTCCCTGCATTTATATTTATGAAACAGTCGTTTGTTAAGACCGAATTACTGAAGTGCCACCCTTTCTTTATACGAAACAGTCTCGTTCACGAACACAATACTCGCAATAGTAATAATATTCATCGTCCTAGAGTGTCAACCACTCTGCCAAAAAGGACCTTATCATTCGGGAATCGTTCTATATAATTCCCTGCCCAAGAATATAAAAGATATTATGAAATTGAATCTGTTCAAATCCGCGGTTAAAAACTACCTCCTGCACCAGTGCTTCTACACTGTAAAAGAATTTATTGATTTTAATAAAAGTTAAATCCGTCTTGTACTTTGTCACGCCATTGCTGTAGTACAACTTATAACAATTTCAAAAACTATTTTCTTGCATGATTGTGTTGTCTTATGGCTCATATTAATTTAGTTTTATGTGTACTCAACTTTGACACGGTTGTGTACATAAATTCTGTAGCCCCATTGTGGCCCGGGTCTTTCTCCGTTTTTCCTTCTGGTAGAGACGGATTTCTTATACAGGTTCTCTAGGTTTTGTCTAGGGGCGTGTTCATTGCAACAATAAATCGTGAATTTAGTGGGTTTTTTTTTCAACTCTTATGATTTTTAAACACTATAGTCAGAATAATCTATAGTTCGATAATAATTTGTACATGTAAATTTACAAACATATTTGCGTTAAATTACAAACATATTGACATTATATATGTATTATAACTCGCAGCTAAATTTTTATCTTATCTAGGAACTTTTGGTGAAATTTTTGAATCCGCCTCTGCCTTAGGGCCCTTGATCGGAATTGATGGGATGTTCCCTTGCTTGCTTCCGGAGAGTAAATTAGTTTATTGTCCTCCACGTGGTCATACGCAGTCTGTACTGTTTTTTGACAATAAATTTATTTATATTAATAGTTTTAAACGTTTTAATTCAATAATTATAGTGTGATAGGAGGTAACATTATATTTTTGTATTTAAGAGCTTGAAACTATTGAATGTTATCACAAAACCAACTGTGATCATTCGCTACCTAAGAACTATTTTTCGCGCTCTGAGTTTATTTTATGAAAATTAGTATATTCGACGTAAAAATATAAAAACGTAAAAATATCACTTTAAAAAAAGAAATTCAGACTAGAAAAGAAATAATTTCATTCGTAAAGCAATTTTTTTCACTTGCAGAACAAAATGACAAAATGAACGACGTTAACGGCTTTTTCTACAATTTTTGTTGTGGTCTCCGAAGCTTTAGAAGTCAAGGGTCTTGTATTAAAAATTCCGAGTCGGTGACTTTCTGGAGAGGTACCGAAGAAACGTCATGCTCTCATGCTACATCCATTTGATCTACTTTGTTTCGGTAAATTAGTTTGGAATGGTTTTTCAATACGTTGTATAAATTGCAAAGCATTCTCGGGATATGAACTCGAGACTTGAAAAAAAAAAACAGCGAGTGTGTCTCGCACGACGTATCTGAGTTGATATGTCTATGTTCTTCTTTACCCGAATGAAAAAATACATTGAAAACAAATTTGGAACAAACTTCTTTGGGAAAAAGTTAATGCTACGTTTACGATATATGATTCATTGATATATCAACACAAAGCAATGTTATTTATTATACGAACATTGTAGTTGAGTACAAATATCATAATTTATTGAGAAACATTTCCTAATTTTATTAGAAGGACACGTTATTTAACAATCATAAAAGATCGATACCAAGAGCTGCAAGACCAAGACTCGACGAACCATACCCTGTCCCACGACATTACCGGAGTAAGATCCAGATAGTCTTGTATACTAGAATGGTCTTGATCTTGTTTAGTGAATCAGTACCCCGAGTGATAGATGAGTACGTGAACTGGGAATAATTCGCTAATTAAGATCAATGCTTTTCTTCAATCGATTGTGAGTCCACCATCTGCTGTATGAGAGAAGGGATCGTTTTGTGGGATTTCGCTGCGTTCTCACATTACTGGGTTCCCATTCGTGTCATAACAAATCTCGCCTTTCCAATAGAGGACGAGTTGAGGTGTCATGATATTCGACGCGATCTTTTGTGGAGACCCTCCAATCGACCCTTCTTGAAATTTCCTTTGCGGTCGGATTTCTTCACAATTCCGACCTCCTAAAGGAATCTGACCCCTCTGATAGCTCAGGGCTTGTACGTATGCTTGCCACTGAGTCAAAAGGTTCGAATCCTGGCGGGGCCATATAAAAATTTGTGACTTTTCTCTTCAATGTCACAGTTCATATAGCTGTGATACTTGAAAAGCGAACCCTTCTTCTTTACATCTCCTTCTGCTACCATAATCAATAACTATACTATCTACTACTACTAGCACCATGTGGGCCAAGTTGTTGGTGAGCCCAGCTAACTGGCCCACCTACTAACAATGACCCCTACCACCCATCTCCTACCTCCTATCACCCCGCGTAGATAAGCTTCAATACCACGCTACATATCCCAAGCACAAATATTGAAATGGAAAAAAGATAGAAAAGAGGAGGAATCTTTTGGTTTGTATGTGTGGTACGAATGAATGTTCAAGATAAATCACGTCTGTATGAAAACGACGTTCAGTTCGATCTCTCTATGACCATTGGTCAGGTATTTTGCTTTAGTTATAATATGTTTTTATTAAGTTGTAAGTGTTTGAGTGCAAACCAAATCCTAACTTCCTCCTGATACCTTCCCAAAAAGAGTAGAAAAGCTTCTTAAAATTTCCAGAGAAATATTATCTTGAGAACTCTTTAAGAAGCTAAAGCTAACTGATAATCCCAAAATAATCGGATTTTGAAAGAGAATACAAGTCAATTTACGGAGTATTTCTTGAATGGAAACATTCAATTACACACAATTAGCATTGTATTCTACTTGCACTGACGTTCAAACCTCATATGTTCATTTATATTTCTTTATCACTATAAACTAAAATAATGGAGAAATCCAGTCAAATCTATGTTACATAGAAGGTCATTTACACAACATATTTTTAAATACATTTCTTCATTTCTTAGCAAGTTTTTAGTGTATGTTTTGTTACCTTAGGTATCACAAATGGGTAACAGGCAATAACGATAATAGACAATCTTCGCTTTCGCAGCCCAAACGGTTAGAGGAAGGTCACATCTCTCGTATAAATGGCAAATATTGTTACTACAAAGAAGTCCGCGACTACACTTGTTTATCCACAAAAGTTAACCCAAATATTTAAAAAAAGGTGTTAAAAATAGACGTGTTAAAATGTTCTTGCCTAGGGGTGGCGTGTATTGAAATAGTTAATGTTAAATTTAGAGTTATTTTTATAGTTACAATTTGTAAACAATATTTTCTTAATTATCCATAGTTTATAATAATAAGTAGTTGTGAAATAATTTTTTGATTTGTAATTAATACAAATTTGTTGGTATTATGTCAATAATATTACACGTACGGAACCATTTTTAATCTTATTTTGGGAGTAAAGTGTTGAAATGTTCAATCCTTAGCGTCTGTCTCATCGCAGATGTTTCTTGCTTTCCCTGGGTAAATTATTCATTGTCCTCCACGTAGTGGTACGCAGTTCGTGACAGATTTTTCATAATAAATTTATTATTTATTTATTTATTATATGTGGTTTCATCTGAAATTCCATTTCCTTTCGTTTCCTTAGTTCTAGCAGCAATCACCTCCACAAAGGCGTCTGCCTCGATTTCGAAGTACGCCACTCGGCCACGAGTCCCATCTCTATTGAAGTACAAAGGGATACCGAAGGGATGTGGGTTTTTGTGAGCTGAGACAACTTTCTGTCCTTGTTGGAGCGTCGAATGCCTTTTGTCCGAAGGTGCGATTCAAGAGACGACATGTCCCCTCCCGCTATTCACGAAAACATCACTCGTGGCGTAATGGGATTGGACAAGCATTTTCTGCCGTCTACAATAAGCACCGGTTCGGTCTCTTTTAGTTCGGAAGCCAAGAAAGGACGGTTACGTCAGTTTCAATTGAATATATCCGCTTCTAGGAATAATGTGAGTTTAGATCTTTTGAGGAAGAATTCACACGTACGGCTTTGATCACTTCTTTTGATATTCGAAAAGACATTTTATGCTCAATACATTCTCCGGAAACGAAATCTAGAGTAGAAATCTCCTAGATTGCGGTGAACCTCACCGCCAGGTAACAGATTAATCATGTTACGTCGAATGAAAATGGGAGACGGGACCGGGATTCGAACCCGGGACCTTGAGCTCTACGCGCTCATGCGCCTACCAACTGCGCCATCCCGTTCGCCTCTCGGGCCCGTCTACCATTCTCATTCAACTTGTGAAACCCAAAGACCTCTGAGGTGGTCTCGTAGAGACTAGATTCCTCATCTGAGGCGACTCCCTTAGGAAGTACTTGATTTGGGTA
>NNCF01126895.1:431528-448109 GCA_002313205.1 Laupala kohalensis
TTGAGTTACGCATTCCGAAACTTAGTTAACGCAGTTAGTCCACGTATTTCCTGTTGCGTATATTTTCCAAACGAGTACTCCCATTTACGTTACGGCATTACCTTCTGGGGTAATTCCGGTCAGAGTATTCAAACTTTCAGAATTCAGAAGAGGATAGTTCGGATAATTTGTAAATCTCACCCCCGAAACTCTTGTAAACCTTTATTCAAGGAATTAAATATCTTAACACTTCCCTGCATTTATATTTATGAAACAGTCGTGTTTGTTAAGACCGAATTACTGAAGTGCCACCCTTTCTTTATACGAAACAGTCTCGTTCACGAACACTATACACGCAATAGTAGTAATATTCATCGCCCTAGAGTGTCAACCACTCTTTGCCAAAAAGGACCTTATCATTCGGGAATCGTTCTATATAATTCCCTGCCCAAGAATATAAAAGACATTATGAAATTGAATATCTTCAAATCCGCGGTTAAAAACTACCTCCTGCACCAGTGCTTCTACACTGTAAAAGAATTTATTGATTTTAATAAAAGTTAAATCCGTCTTGTACTTTATCACGCCATTGCTGTAGCACTTTTTAAATAACTTATAACAATTTCAAAAACTATTTTTTTGCATGATTGTTGAGTCTTATGGCTCATATTAATTTAGTTTTATGTGTACTCAACTTTGGCACGGTTGTGTACATAAATTCTGTAGCCCTATCGTGGCCCGGGTTTTTCTCCGTTTTTCCTTCGGGTAGAGGCGCATTTCTTATACAGGTTCTCTAGGCTTTGTCTAGGGGCGTGTTTATTGTAACAATAAATTGTGAATTTAGTGGGTTTTTTTTCAACTCTTATGATTTTTAAACACTATAGTCAGAATAATCTATAGTTCGATAATAATTTGTACATGTAAATTTACAAACATATTTGCGTTAAATTACAAACATATTGACATTATATGTGTATTATAACTCGCAGCTAATTTTTTATCTTATCTAGGAACTTTTGGTGAAATTTTTGAATCCGCCTCTGCCTTAGGGCCCTTGATCGGAATTGATAGGATGGTCCCTTGCTTGCTTCCGGAGAGTAAATTCGTTTATTGTCCTCCACGTGGTCATACGCAGTCTGTACTGTTTTTTGACAATAAATTTATTATTATTATTATTATTATTATTATTCTACATATTGTTTGTCACCTACAAAGAGTAGATATGAGGATTCACCTTGAGCGTACTGATATCTATGGAATATGTTATTAAGGAAATATTCGCATATCGGTCTCGCATTCTTAGTCCAGCAGAAAATGTTCTTGCACGAAAAGCAGTGTGAATACTATTATAGATCAGTGAATGCTGCCAAAGGAGATGAATGCAAAGGCGACGTGCTCTAGTGACTGGAGTAACAAAATTAAATGATATTAATGAAGTAGTAATAATCTGCAATCCACTTCTAATGTGAATGTTTATTTCATGCGATTATTTAATGCACGGATCTCCACTTTTTGACGAGGCTGAAAAATAATTACTACCCATTAACTGCCACTTACAACGTACCTTACTACAACATTTATTAGATTAACTGGCTTTTACACCTTTAAGAGATAGGCATGCTTAACTAAAATGATAAATAAAGAAATACCTATCTTAAATGCGTATTAAAGGAATATTTTAAGAGAATATACATGTATTCTTTAAAGAATCAAAGAGTCTATACAAGTTTGGAGAAAGATTTGTTTTAACGTGTAAACCTTTAAATTGTGTACGTACGAGACGTGTGAAGCTTTTGATGAACAACATTCCCATCCTGCCCCGGGTTTTTATTCGGTTTTCCTTCGGGTGGAGACGGATTTTTTAAACAGGTTCTCTAGGCTCTCGTCTAGGGCCGGGGTCTATTGAAATAATGAATCTATAATTTTGTGTTATTTTAATACTTACGGTTTATAAAAAATCTTTTGCGAATAATCTGTAGTTCTATAACATTACTTACTTGTGAAATATATTTTTTGTGTTACATACCCATTTGTTGATATTATATTGATATTATAACACGTACCGAACTAGTTTTATGGTTAGGAGTTTGCTGAAATTTTTTAATCCACATCTGCCTCATGTCCCCTGCTTGCTTCCGGAGATTAAATTAGTTTACTATCCTCCACGAGGTCTTACGCAGTTTGTACTCATTTTTGACAATAAATTTATTTATTTATCTCACCGTTATAGGTTTCATAAACATCACGCAGTCACCATGATAGGTTTAACTGCTCTTGAGATCGTTCGTCAGACCGCAGACGAAACAGAACCTATTCACGGACCCTGGTTCTTTGCCACGGGTCGTAGATTGGAGATCCCTTCTTTGATGTGATTATGTATCATTAGTCTGAACTTTGTTCTTAGATTTGAAATATATACTTGACGTAGGAGAAGTGGTTCTCTCCGTTCTACGTCTCAATCCCGAAACAGAATCATATTGCTGCGTCATTAACTTTTTTGAAAGCTCTATACAATTTTATCGCATCAATCAAATTAATTAAATAATTTTAAAATAACAAATACATAAACTATTCTTAGTATCATTTTAACGAAAATAATTTATTTTTACATGATTTCTAATTACAACTGACAATATATTTTAAATAATTTTAATAAAAATCATGCTGAAATATCATTTTACTAAGAAATGAATAAATATTTGTATTGCGATAATGTATAATTTCTCTATTTGTAAAAATATGAAAATAATATAATTTAATTTTTGCTGATACTAAAAATTTTTGTACAGCTAATTCATACCCATAAGTAAAATGTATTTACCAAAAGATAAGTGTCAGTATAAAACAAACAAGAAAATGATTTTAATAATAATTTTTAAACCATTATTCTAAAATACGGATTGAATTTATTAATTCACGTTAACCCCAAAACCTATGGTATCATATTCACCAAAAATAAGAATTAGACCCAATCATACAATATGGATGCCAAGACCAGAAGATCAAGATCACAATTAATATTTCTAGAGAAAGACAAAGACCGAGGATGTAAGTTAAAGACATAGAATACTTCTGACTGGGCTTTGATTTTACTTTGCGAATCTACGCAGCACCTCTTCCCTCTCCGAGTCCGGTTCATTTGGATCCGTTGTAATCTCAATTTATGTATTTATTCACAGTTTTGCTTTACACCTTAAAAAGTTTGTAATATTGTATTTGAGTTTCGAAATAGTGGATTGTGTACGTAGAAATTTTTTTAGTTTATTCTACGTGACTTCTAGTTTTTTAACTAAACCGTCCAGTAAAATATGAACCAACCACAAGTTTAGTAAAACGCCACGAATAGTGTAATTTTCCGAAGTCTAGTAAAAATTGCCGGACTCCTAGTTATAGAATATCAGCTGTATTGACTTAAGTTTCGTTAGGTTTGGTAAATTTTTCGAGGTCCGCAGTATCTCTAACTAGAAACTTTATTTCAAGTCTATTCATGTTAGTAAAATGTACACAAGTCTTGCAGTGTTTACCAGACACACAAGACTTTTTACAGGTTTTGAAATTAAAGGACAACGATTTCTCATACTTCATGACTTTGTGGCTGTGATTTGAGGATTTTTGTGAAATTTTGTGCTCAGAACGAAGCTGTCTGAGTCGACAATTGATGTTTTTACAGTTTTCACAATCAATAATATTTTAAATCTTATATACTTCATGAAAGTTATTGCTAAGAAAGACATCTGGTACCGAAATGAACGGTCACATATAATAATGGACGGCCATTTGCATGTTGATGAAAAGACTTGTAAAAAATTGTGTTAAAGGAAAAAGATTTTTAACAGTGTAGTCTAAAAAAGTCGAGGGTGCTTCCTAAACCGTTTGACTTCAGTTAAAACAATGTACCATTGCATATAAATCATATTTAAAATTGAATAGACAAATTATTATGTGGTGTTTCGGTGGATTCAGAAACAACAAAAAATTCATCCTTGTAACATATCATCGCAAAGATTGAATGAAAATTTAACGTTCTTCTTATGACATAATTGATTAGTTAAGGAGATAATACAAAATTAATAACGCATGAAAACTCACTAAACCCACTGCTCCATGAGACGTCACTGTTGATACAGTTGTACGACGTGGGAGAGAAGGGAGGGTGCAT
Source organism: Laupala kohalensis (assembly GCA_002313205.1). Lineage (NCBI taxonomy): Eukaryota > Metazoa > Arthropoda > Insecta > Orthoptera > Trigonidiidae > Laupala > Laupala kohalensis. Next base: position 435,667 of record NNCF01126895.1, read on the forward strand.
GTGGCAAACTAAGATTCTCTAAACGGGTAGAAACATTAGCCTTCTAGTTTAGATGCAACAACATAATGCCTATTACATCTCAAAACATCTTGGGGATTAATCAAGTTTTTATGTACGTTAAATGTTGTTATTTCGTTCATAAACTCTCGTGGTCCAATACCTTTGGTAGCAGAGTATATAATGTAAACATTTTCTAACGCATCTTCAGAAATGTATTTTTGCAAACAACATACAAATAATAGAATAGAGCTCGGTAAGATGACACATTTTAGTAGAAAAGTAAATCTGATATTTCTTTTTGTTTCTTTGGATATAGTTCCATGAAATTTGTGATTTCATATATAGAAACTTTTTCATCCTTCTACGCAGGTCGTAGTTTTGTAAATGTCTTCTTCCTCGTAGATTTGTGTAATTTGCAACATATTCCTCCTTGGATCATATTCTGCCCCTCACGTACATTGGGTAAGAAAGTTTACTCCTCTTGATTCATACTGAAAAGTTATCAATTCCAAGACACTATTAACAATTCGCGTGACGACAAATGTCTACGATGTTGTAATGTCTCTTTAAAGATGTCATTGTATGAATACAGCTAAAGGTTCGCAGACAATACCCATCATCGCGTTGTAGGACGTCCACCAGCTCTCTCCTTATTGGATAGATTTGGAGATCCGGTGACACTTGCTACAAAGGACTGTTTACTAATCTGCACATCTACGGGTGACATTTTGTTTGCACTGTATACGGTCGTTCGGACTTTCCCTGGCGTAGATGCTCTGTTTTGATTTCGCATAGGTGTCTTCGAAGCTCGAGATGCAATCGGCGTCTTGGATGCTCTTGGAGTGATACTCCCCTGTTTATTGCTAGCTGTCGCACTGCTTGGAGTCTTAGATGTTCTGAGGGCGATATTCGACGGTTTCTTGTTGACTGTTGGACTAGTTGAGCCTCCGTATTGTAATTCCATGGCGTTCTGGAATCGCTGGTAAGGCTTCGTGTTTTTTTGAAGAGGAGAGTTGCTGTTCACAGTGGGATTCCATCCCACATTGGTTCGCTTTGAATTCGTGCTACTTGTGCTCGAAATAAAGGAACGTTTCTCTTTCTTCGGTGTCAACGATTGCGATGAAGACTGTGTCGACATGGCTGACATCATTTCTGCAGATTCCTCGGAGAGGAACGACCCAAGTCCTCTGTAGCTCGCCATCGATGCATTTGATTTGTCCGCTGGCAGAGGTAATCTCCTTTGTGCTGGTGTTGCTTGTAGAGTTCGTCTGTGGGGAGTTGAACCCCTACGAACACCTGCTGTGCTCATTTTCGCGTTGCCTGTGGACACTTGAGCCTTCCAATTTTGGCCTGGAACTGACGAAGATCGTTTAGGGGGAGATCTCACATCAGTCATTGTAACTTTGCGCATTTGAGGCGGAGAAGAAGCACTTGAAGTATTTGGAGTGGCGGTAGATGACTTGGGTGTTGAAGGTTGGAAAGTAATTACAGGAGCGCTACGAGCCTCCGAAACACTTTTAGTCGATGTTATATGCGCAGAGGCGGACATAGAAATCTTCGGACCTACTGGCTGTTGATCGGTGACACCAGTAGGTTTGTTCGCAACTTTCGCCTGTGTGCTTGCAATTGAAATTGAAGGACTTGCGGAAGCATGTGAAGGTTTCGGTCCACCTTGCGTAGGAGATGCTGTGACTCTGGGGGAAGATTGAGAAGGTTTCATTCTATTATCTGAGATCTTTGGAGACATAGGTATGGGAGATGGTACTTTTGGTCTTGTAGGAGCTGGAGATGATGGTACTTGAGGTTTTACAAGAGGAGGTAAAGCTTTATCACCACGACTACTTTGTATGCTTGGAGATGGCGATGGTACATTAGATTTGTCACGAGGAGGTAATGTTTGAGTAACAGTTGGTTGAGTCGGTTTTTGTTGACCACCTTGTATACTCGGAGATGGAGATGGTTGTGGAGATTTAGTGGCAGGTGGTAAAACGATGACGGGTGCTGGTTTTACTTGACTACCTTGCATACTTGGTGATGCAGATGGTACTGGACGATTATATGGAGAGGAAGATTTTCCAACGGGAGGTTGAGTCGATTTTGCTTGACTACCTTGTGATGGAACTGGAGGTTTACCAGGAGGGGAAAGAGTTTTGCTAACAGACGGTTGAATCGGTTTTACTTGACTACCTTGCACACTTGTGGGCTGAGATTGTTGTGGAGATTTGGAGGAAGGTGGCAAAACATTGCTAACGGGAAGCAATGGAACTTGACTACGTTGCGTACTTGATGATGCAGACAGTGTTGGAGGATTATATAGAGATTTCCCAGTTGGAGATTGAGTGGACCTTACACGACTTTCCTGGGCACTAGGAGATGGAGATGGTGCGGGAGGTTTATCAGTGGGAGTTTTGCTGATGGATGGTTGAATTGGTTTTACAATTGATGGCACGGGAGGTTTAGATGGTGGCACGTTTTTACTGACTGATGGTGTTGACTTTATTTGGCTACCATATACATTAGAAGAGGATGGTGGTTGTGGAGGTTTAAAAGGGGGAGGTAACGATTGGGAAACTGGAGTTTGTGCGGGTTTTACTTGCTTTCCTTGTGCACTCTGAGATGGTGTTAGAGGTTTTCCAGGAGGGGTAACGGCTCTACCTGCGGGAAGTTGAGTCGGACTTATTTTATTATCTTCTACTCTTCTGGGTTGAGTTGTTGTTGCAGATGCTGGTGCACTTTTAGATTGTAATGTGATGCGGTTGAAAGGAGACTGTGCCGTTGATGGTATGGCTTTTAGGGTTTCGTCCGCCTTCGGTGATTCTGGGGGTTTATCTTTATCAGACACCCAATTAATTCTTGCTCTTGCTTTGTCACGTTCTCGTTTTTCAGGTTCTTCATTTTCTGAATCGAGATTTGGCAGAGAAAGGGATCCCTTATCTATCAAATGCTGCGAATTACGGTCAAGAATAGAAGGTTTGCGATGACTCACTTTCTTCTTCTCCGGTATTTCGTCATCTGGATATTTCGTTGATCGGGTTTTACTCTTCTCGGTACCCGATTGTTTCTGTTTCTCATCAGTTTTATCAGTTTTACTTGAATCAACTTTTCCTTTTGAGTCTTTCTTACCTACCTTATCTTCGACTTTGCTTCCTGTTTTCTGTGAACCTTCTTTATTACGTGAGACATTTTCTGACGATGAGGAACTTCCTCTACTTTTCTTTCTTCCGTAGTCTTCAGGTTTGTTTATACTTTTACCGTGAAGCTTATCCTGACTACCTTCTGTATTCTTTCCTTTTTTGTTGTCTTTTGTCTCTGCTTTTTTCAACTCTTTCCTGTCCGCGTCACCGTGCAACGTCCATTTTAAACTTTTACGAACACTATGACCTGAAGATTGTGAGGAATCTCTGGATTTTTTCTTGTTATTGCTACCTGTCCTTCCACGATTATTTCTTTTTCCTTTGGTGGAAGCTTCAAAGCTCTCTTTCCCTTGCCCGCTTCCCTTTCGTGACAAGTCACTGTCGCTGCTCGTCGATCCGAGTTCCTGGCCACTGATCTTCGCTTCCTGCTCTCGCAGCCATCTCTCATCTACCTCGCCGATGGGCGCCCTCACTGGCAGGTAGGGCTCCAATTGCTGCCGACGGGTCAGTTTCGGCACATGCGCGGAGAGCGAAGGGTCCGTGTTCGCCGCTTCTTCCAGTTCCTCCCTCCTCGGTGGGGCTGCCGCTTTCTGGGGCATACAGGTCCACCTATGACAGAACATTCAGCCACTGTGGGGCTCTTAAGTGACAGGTTTATCACACACATATAATGTATTCTTATCTCTGTGATAAGCATACGCCGCTACGAAACGCAAATTAATTCCTAAAAAACCATACTGAAGAGAGAACCGGTAAAATAATGTGGCGGTAGTGAAATGTAGAATTTCTCATATTACGCTTTTGGAAAAGATTTCCCCTACAAGGGAATGGTCAGAAGGGACACACTTTCAGTGAAAAAAAAATCAAGGCCTGTTTCGACTTGTCACTTCTGATCATTCCCTTGTTAGTGGTATCAATCAACAGTAGTTGGTTACATTATTATGTCGCGTTTACCTCGTTTTCCCTCTAAGGTGAGAACCTAGTGCCTGCTGGCACCAAACAGGATATGAGATATTTGCGTTGGAAATATAGCTGTTATGAGAAGTTATGTTTTCACACAGTTTGGTTCTCTCATAAATAAAGGACTCAAATGCCAACTAGCGATTGCTTTTGGAAAATAAATAGGAATAAAAACGAATTCGTGCAAATCTTTTTAATCAGGTTTCTCCACCCTTGGTCAACTAGTTTGACGAAGGACAAATCACTAAGAGTTTGGTGAAATGCAATTTTTACATTTCACGTCGCCATTTATCTTCATTTAATGCTCGAAAAAATTTGAAGAATCTTTACTTGAGGTTTCTCTGATTGTCTATTCTAGAAGTTCACTTTCAAACACTGCCAAGCTATGTGTCACTGTTTTAGACGATCAACTTCATTCACTATTTTACATTATCACTTCACATTGAATTAAATATTCTTAACTAGTGGTTTAAATGTGACTGATTGTAGTAATCTTAATAACATGATTTTTATTGTATCTGCACCTCAGGTATGTTATATAAATATGTTTATATAATGCATTGAATGTATTGTAAAACTGTTATGTATACAACTACCATTTCTGTGTGTTGTTATGTATTACAGCTTGCCCTGACGAAGATATAAACTAAATTTTGAAACGTTGGCAGAGTAATAAAGTAAAAGAGAGGAATGGCTTGCTTACTTTTTAAATATTTAATTGAAGGTGGAGTGACGATGTAAAATAGTGAATTAAATTGATTGTCTAAAATAGTGACACATAGTTTGGCAGTGTTTTTTTTTAAAGAATCTTTTACTGGCCATATGCTCATTGGAGTTAAAATGTTGCTAGGATACTATTGGTGAAGCTAAAATGTGAAATTGGGAGGTGTCAAAAAAATTAGGAATTTCTTACTAACCACCGAGTTGTTAGTTCGGTACCTCGTCAGGGTCCGACTTACTGATAATATTGTACCACTCCTCCCATAAACAAATTATGCATTATAGATCTGTCTTCTACCCTCATCTCTTCAACGCATACAACAGTTGCTTTTTAGGGCTTCAATGACCTCGATGTCGACGAGCCGTAAAACCCCACAAAGGGAGAAAGTTGCTTTTTACTCTCACACATTTGTACAAATTATTTTCGACACTCCTTTCAATCTCCAGAAGATACATGTAGTAATGAAACATTTTGATTTTTGGGTGTAGGTCAACCTTTGTTATTCGTGTCACAGCCCGTATTTATACTGTTTGTCATTAGTTTGCCAATAAATATAATAAATATGTTATCAATATAGCCTAAGAGACTCCTGAGAATGCTCGACTCTACTATCGGATGTTTTATTATAGACCCCTGTCTTCTGATAGCTGTGGAACGTAGAAAGAGAGAGATAACACCATTGGATTTATCATTTTGTTTTGCTGGTTTTGTGAATGAACATTAATTTTTTAATACCGAAAAATGTTTCAAAAAAGGTGATATTTTTAGTTTCTTTTATAAAAATAATAATAAAGTCTCAAAAGGTAATTCTTATTCAGCGAATGATCACTCTAGTCTTTGTGACAACATTTATTTATGTTAAGCTTTTACTTGCAAAATATAATGCNTTCAATCTCCAGAAGATACATGTAGTAATGAAACATTTTGATTTTTGGGTGTAGGTCAACCTTTGTTATTCGTGTCACAGCCCGTATTTATACTCTTTGTCATTAGTTTGCCAATAAATATAATAAATATGTTATCAATATAGCGTAAGAGACTCCTGAGAATGCTCGACTCTACTATCGGATGTTTTATTATAGACCCCTGACTTCTGATAGCTGTGGAACGTAGAAAGAGAGAGATAATACCATTGGATTTATCATTTTGTTTTGCTGGTTTTGTGAATGAACATTAATTTTTTTAATACCGAAAAATGTTTCAAAAAAGGTGATATTTTTAGTTTCTTTTATAAAAATAATAATAAAGTCTCAAAAGGAAATTCTTATTCAGCGAATGATCACTCTAGTCTTTGTGACAACATTTATTTATGTTAAGCTTTTACTTGCAAAATATAATGCGCTTTTTTTTCTTTTCTTTTTTGAAAAAAAAAGTGTTAAAAATGAGACACATCATTAAGGAATAATATTTGTCCTCTCGCATTCATAAAAATACTGTGATCACATTACATCCGAATTGAAACGTTTAAAACTATTTACTCAGCCTCTAGCAAGTGATACATAAAATAATGTTTCGAATGATCGGCCAGCGGTGCATTGTAGTCACGCGCGTTGTTGCCGATGCCGTATTCAGTCGACAGGATGGACTCCGCAGCTGACAAAGCTATACCAGTCAGTGGAGAGATAAACTAAAAACCGTCGCTGGTCGCAAATTGGAAACATGCTTTCATTTATCCCTTGCAGGAGACTGCGTTAGCGCTGAGGTCGTTTATAGCAGTGTAGTTGAAAAAAACTAAGAATGTTTTGCAAGTAGAAACTTAAAATTAATAAATGTGGTTACAAAGACAACAGTGATCATTCGTTGTATAAGAATTATATTTGATTATTTTACGAAACATGATACAGTTCACGTAGCGGCAAAGTCCGTAAAAATATTACGCTTTTTGAAACATTTCAGGTAAAAAAAATTAAAATTAATTCATTAAAACAAATTTTTCGCTTGTCTGCATGCAAAACAAAATGCCAAATCCAATGGTGTTAACTGTTTCTTCTACGATTTTTTTGTGCTCTCGACAGCTACGAGAAGTGAGGAATCAATGAAAACTTTGATAGTAGTCTCCGTGTTACGATCGTTGAATCTGTGAGTCTCACCCGCTTCTTGAGAAACGCTTCCGTGTCCTTGATCTTAAAGCGCATCCACAGACTGTAACGCACTTCCCAATCGTCGAAGAACAGCTCTGGTTTGTCCCACAGGACGTGGTGCTGGGCGAACATGTACGCGATGCGCAGCGGTGGATTCAGATGCGGTGCTTGCTCGGCACGCAAGTTCATGATCTGAAGTCATACACGAACACGCGGATAGAGTCCTCTATAAGACGAGAAGCGCCAGCGACGCACAGGTCAAAAAGGGAAAAAAATCAAATNGAGGTCAAAACCCGGTCAAAAAGGGAAAAAAATCAAATTTGTTTCTTTAAACTAAATTGTATATCACCGAATGGCTGATTAAATGGCGAGACTAACGATGTTTACGGAAAATTGGTTATATCTGGCGTCTGCTGTCGCCGATTGAATGTAATGTTTGTATGTTTGCAGATGTCCCAAAATTCAAGTTTTAACTTTTGTAACGTTTTATAAATAAATTTATGGTTCGCTAGACTGACTTCATATTTTACACAGGGATAAACAAAGATATGTTTTTATTTGTTATTATCATTGAAATTAAATTAACTGGTATAAAAGGGATTTTTACTTAAAATTTAAAAAAAAATGTTTTCGGAAGATTATATTTAACATTGATTTTCAAATGTGTCGAGACCTGTCGCGCAACTTCGAGACCACTGTGTTAATATATGATATTTGTAGAATTGATCCCAAAAGAAAATGTTTGCCCAAACTTACCCAACGGTGTTTCATAAATATTTAAAAAATTATTGAGCTTGATTACGTACATGAAGCTTGTTTGCAAGTAGTGAAGTTAAACGCCAGATTTTTATGAACAAATCTAAAGGGCACAATGTAATTCTTGTTTATACATCAAATTGATTTGGAATATTTGATAGAGTCCCCCAATAGGGAGGGGGGGGCGCAGATTCAAATAGATCCTCTTGGATTTGCAGTAAAGTGAACTGTCCAGGGACAGAAAGGATTTTATTTTGTGTGATGAGTTTAGAGAACTTAAGGATATTGAAAGAAAAGAGATTGATGAGTGTTTTGTGCTACTTGCCCAACACTCGCTAATTGTGTAAGTCCAGAATTATCTGCGGACCCTTCCATTCAGCTACCGTTCAACGCTCTTCACTGTCCCCGTGGAATAAGTTCCCTTCGAGAAGTGTCAACAATATTATTACTTCGACAAGGATCGTGAAGGCGTCAAATGATAAATTCCGTAACGAGCGAAGTTATGTCAAGAACAGGAAATGAGTAGAATTACGAAGAGGAAAGACACCGAGTGTACACGTATTCCGCAGTGCGCTTCTTTCGTGTGTACTAAGTTTCTACGAGCTCTGAGATAAATTGAGAACTTAAGTGAAATTCTTTTTTATGAAGCGAACATTTTAAATAATGTTTGAATACTGTGCAACCAGATCTGGATAGTTTTTTCTTTGGCGATAGTGCAACCATTGCCAGGGGTAAGTTCTGAAATTCTTCTTAATCGTCCATCGCTCTTTTTCTTGTACACGATAATAGTTTTCGTGACATTCAGCCATTTCAGCTCTCTCTCAATACAAGGAATCTACAGAACGAGAACGGAGAAGATGTCCTGAGTTGCGAAGAATCAGATTAACGTATTTTCATTTATAAATAATATAAATGCTGCAACTACAACTTTTCTCTTTTTTACTTTAGTTAAATCATTCTGTATCATTTTGGTAAATAAAAATTGAAATTAATTTTTCTAAATTGAAATTTATAAAAAAAATATGTTTATACATTTTGGTATAAAATAAAAAACGTCAATGAAAATATGTCAATACACTCTAACAAACAATTATAAACACAGTTTTTGCCAGTATATCCGATATGAAGTAATTAGTGCTTTTAAATAAAAAATAACTAGAAAAATAATTTTGTCCGCGTTTCGAGGGCAAATACGTCCAAGACCTCTGAGCGTCTAGTTTGTCTTATTACCTACATTAACTATGCATAATTTCCCATATCTTTTTAAACCGCTCTTGGTCGCATAGTTCAGATTTTTTTTCCTGCAGAGTCGTACCAGTAACGATTCTCGTGGTCGATATCCGCTGGTACAACTATGAGAAATAACGTATGACGTTAGAACTATTGGCGTTTCAATTTTATATAGGATCCTAGCCATGGTTTTTGCCCTCGGTTTATATAATATAATAAGGAATATTATAAGCAAATATTTGTTTTTGTATCGATCAACAACAAAAATTTAAAAAATGTAGGAATAATTAAAAACTGATTTTTCGTACTTAACAACATTACGTTTTATTACAGAATTTATGTAAATTTCAACGCTCTTGCTACATTTCCTATTTCTATATGCTATATTTTCTTAACTATGTGAAGCCGATACTACATCCGGGATAAAAACAATCAAACCCGTGAAAGTTTCTACGTATTAGCTTACTGTCGTTTAAAGTCAATTAATCCCCCCCCAGGGGACTTACATCTAGTAAGTACGTGTTTGGCGAACACGGGGCCCCGAGCTGAGTCTGGCATTACTTCCACTTACTTGTGCCATGCTCCTTCCTTTCTCTTTTCTGACCTCCCTTGGTCACCTCTTGTTCTTTTCGATCCCGACGCTACTAGGTTGCGAGGGCTAGGGTATCGTTCATTTTCTTCTTTCTTCTTCTTCTTCTTTTTTTTTTTTTAAATGATATTTGGTAAGGTTGTGAGATATGATGGGATTTGAGTTTTGAGTTGTAATTCAGGAGGGTTTTTAGTGGGTATGGCTGAGTCATTCGGCGAGTCCCACACGCGGGGAGAGTCATGTTGGCTCTCCCTAGTGCGTAACTGCATTTTCCCTACCTGTACAAGTTTTAAGGGCTCTAATGACCTTTGGTGTTGACGAGCCCTAAAGCCCCACAAAAAAAAAAAAAAAAAAGTCAATTAATTCAAAATTGTTCACCGCATCGGTAAGAAAATTCATCGCCACTGAATAGGAAATGGTTCAAACTATCTTTTGAAAAACTTTAGCCCAGTCACTCTGACGAATATAGTACCTTAATTAAATGTTTGTGCTTTCGTTCCAAATGTATTCGATGCAAGAAAAAGAATCTTCGGAATCAACATAAAAACATAAGTGTTTGCAACAGAAGATGTTGAGTGTTTCACCTTGTTGACGTATTTGTAGAAGTCTGGAGCATTGTGTAGCCAGCAGAGCAGTGACAACACGGCTAACACCATGGCGTGCAGATGATACTGCACTTGCGACCGGTACCCTGTGTGATTACGGGCAGCTTCCTGAAAGAAAGAAAAAAAACATTGATACAGGTATTAATCATATGTTCAATGAAAATGGGAACCGGGACCGGAGATCGAACCCGAGACCCTAACATTACGCACTGGTGCGCTATTACGGCGCTATGCCGTTCGTCCACCGACCGCATCTATCACTGTCATTCAACTTGTGTTGGCTAACGGATATCAGTGGTGATCTCATTAGAGATACAATCCTCGTTTTGAGGCTACGTTTTTTTTTCTGGGTCGATATTTTCCAATTCAGGGGCTCACAACCACACATAAATCCCATTGTAGTATTTGTAAATCATAAATGTCGCGTTCTTTTGAAGCATATCTGCATGGGCGGTAGGAGGAAGGAGGTGGGAAGTAGGGGTTATTGTTAGAAGGTTGGCCAGTTAGATGGATTTTCCTACAAATTCTCCCACGTTGTTGAGTAAGTAGGAATAGTTAGTCATTGTAAGAGTTAGCGATACTAGGAGTAGAAGGAGGTGGATAGAAGAAGGAAGGTTCGCATTTCAGTTCTCACAGATATATGAACTGAAAAGAACATTGAACTGAAAAGATAACAAATTTTGTCTAGCCCCACTGGGAATTAAACCCGGAGTGACTTAGTGGTAAGCAAGCATGGTAGCTCCGAGTTACCAGAGTGGTATAGTCTCTTAAATTGCTGTGAACCACACCGCCAGGTAACATATAATCAAGTTATGTTGAATGACAGTGGGATCGTCGTCCCAATTGTGAATAATTTCGATTTCTCTCCAAGGAAATAATAAAGACGTTAAATACCATTAAGAGAGTGCAAAACATAGGCCGGAAACAGTTAATTTTGCCCACCGGGAAAGAAAGAAACTAAAAATAAAAATGTTGCAATTATAAAGTGAGTTCTTTTTCTCACTTCTCAAAAAGTTTCGTCGTTCGAAAAACTAGGTCGCATCACATCTACATTCCGTACAAGGGTCCAAATGAGTCCACTCCGTGTTGATGCGTCGGGCTGGAACTTTTTTTTGATGAGAGAAAAAAACAATTTTGTTCCATCATCTCAAACGATGAGACAACCACTTGATAACATTTGTAAAATGGTATATCAATCGTAAAGATATCCTATACATTTACACTTATACCTGTATGAGACACTGTCATTTTGTATGAGCTAGTGCAATATAGATACTCTTTGACATGTCGCAAGACAGGTCCTCAGACAAATTCCGATATATTATGAATGAGCTTCATTCAGGAAATACATGTCGCAAACGCGAATGCGCGTGCGCAAAACCCATGGCCAGTACGCGCTCCGCCATGTTAGTTTGCCATCTCGCTGTGTTCTTTGTAGGTTATGTTATTGTTGTTATGTGTTTTCTCACGGCCTATTGATTCCTGTAAACTAAGGTGTTGAGTAGAGCACAGTATATTGACTAGCTAAGTTTAGATTAGTTTATTTCTTCAGTAGATTAGTATATCCGTTTGTGTTCTTCTCTCGCCAACTACCAAGACTTCCCTGATACTCATCGCGGAAAGTAATATGTATGAGGGTATAAATGTATGAGGTATAAATGTATAAGGTAGAAGTGTCTGAACTCACACAAATCGCAAACTTTTGAAAAGTTGCGATACATGCATCTCATACAAGTCGCTCATACGATATTAATCTGACCTGAATGTTCATGACGAGGTTTGCCAGTGCTGCTGCTGTGTAGCCACTCGGAACTTCCGTTGCTAAGAGGCAGATTGTTGTGTAGATGCTCTCCAGGTTTACCCTAGAAGTAAAGATTCTTTATTCTAGCTTATGCATTAAAAATGTTTCGTTTCATAGTACAGGAAGGGTATAAAAAACCGCGGTCACACATTTCACTGGATCCATAAAAATTACGTGAAGAGAAGTAACGGAAATAGTTAATTAAAGACAAACATCTATGTGATCCTCAGAATGATACGAAATCATGTCATACGTTTTCCGTCGGAAAGTGGATTTGCAAATTCATGCCATGTCGAAGCACATACGGTTGTATTCGGTTAAAAGGGGTGAATCGACAAACTAACTCATTTTGTCCGGAGTTGCTCGAGACTCTTATGTAATATTCTAAATCCATGTCAGTTTTCATATTTTCCTACTTTTGAGGTATTAAATTTTTACTTTTGTTCATTTCAAAAATTAAATACGACGAAGAAAAGTAACAAAAATACACAAAGTATTCAATATTGAATGTAATTACGACCAGTTTTAAAATATACAGAAGAAATACACGCATTACACAGAAATAA
>NNCF01126896.1:0-11297 GCA_002313205.1 Laupala kohalensis
ATTAAGATTGTCAATGTGACAATTCCATTTGCGGTTGTCTTGAATATGGAGACCTAAGAATTTTGTATTCGTAACAGTTTTTAATTGAGTTCCGTTTCAAGACAGAGAAACCTGGGGTAAAGATTTTGTGATACTATTGTGAAATGACATAGACACTTTTTTGCCAGTGTTTACAATGAGACGATTTGCATGGAACCAAGTCGAAAGCATAGACAAATCTTTTGAGCATTGGCGTGTTTACATAGTAAATTAGTGTCATCAGCAAAAAGAACCATTTTGCAATCTGATGTGGATGATGACATGTCGNAAAATTAGTGTCATCAGCAAAAAGATTCATTTTGCAATCTGATGTGGATGATGACATGTCGTTCACATACAATAAAAAGAGTATAGGACCGAGAATTGATCCTTGGGGTACTCCGCAAGTAAGTGGCTTTGTTTCTGAAAGACAACGCTCAAGTATTTTATTTTTAGTATAGGATATTTCTACCTGTTGATATCTATCTTTTAAATAAGAAGTTAGCCATTGATGTGGAAGTCCACGAATGCCTAAAGAATGCAATTTTGAAAGGAGAATTCCGTGATCGATGACATCGAAAGCTTTGGATAAGTCAAGAAAAACACCCTGAGGATTTTCTCCACGGTCAAGAGATGTGGTAACATCGCTTAAGAAGGAAAATATGGCGCTTGTAGTGGAAAAGGATTTCCTAAAACCGTGTTGATCGTCAGAGAGAATGTAATTTTTTGATAAAAAATCTAGAAGTCGCTTATAGAATAATTTTTCCCGGATATTAGAGAAAGTGGGTAGTAGAGATATTGGTCGGTAATTTCCAATATTAAGTTTTTTTCCTTTCTTGTGTAAAGGTTTCACTTTAGCTCTCTTAAATATGTTGGGAATATGTAATAATGTTTCGTTATGTAATAATGAGACTCGTTTTCTTCTGCGGCAATGACCAAAATTCTTCATATTCTACCAAAAATTCACCTTATCGTGAAAACTTATTTATGTAAAAAACCATTTCATAGATTTGTTCATATTTAAAAGATTGTGAAACATGTGTTTACTAAGACTTTATATTTAAATCTGTTTATTCAATTATTTTTTAGCGTAATTACAGTGTCGAAATATTCCGGAATTATGAAATAAATCGCGAACAGAATAATCAAAATTTCCACACATTTCTGCGCATAAATTTAAATCAGCAAGTATTTTCAACAGTGTGATTTTGTGAACATGTTTCTATATTTTCTTAATGCATATTTCTTCCTCATTCTCTACGACTTCGTGTATGGAAATGTTAATGCTTGGAAATCACGCCGTTGGTGCTATTTTCGTGCTAGTTTTTCTTGAGTTAAATACGTTCAGTTTTGAGAATTTAGAAAAATGAAAATTTGAGACAAACAATATCACCATAGATCAATAATGAAACATGAGAAGCACGATGAGGAAATTAATCATTTGCAGACAGTTGGAATAATGTACATATGTGAGGAGCTCTGCACCATTATCCATCTTGATTGGAACATCTACCAATTCCTGTTCCATGAATCCCTGGGTCCACGTCAAAGGCAGAACGGGATCTCGAATTGATGAAGTGATCTTATAGTATTAATGGTACGATGGAGGACGCGCCTCCAGATACATCTCTTAGATCAATAACATCATGCTACTGTTTAATCCAGCATGGCACTGCGAATGTATGTAATCAAAATTTGGTTGTTGTGTCTCCAGAATAAATATTCTTTTTCATTTTGGATACTTCTAAAATATTACGAATATAAAAAAGTAATATTGCACCAAGCTGTTGAGCAAATGTTCACAGTGCTTGAGAAACCTCTTTTATTCGTAAAAGAAGGAGAACCTTCAAAAATTTGTTACATATCTGAATAACGTGTCTTCTGTAATCAAACTTCAACAAAGACACTATCTAATCTAAGATGTCAGAATGAAAACAAAAACAAAAAACAGAGAGGAAAAATTGGTCGCAAGAGAAACGGTGCCTATAATTTTTTTAAATCTGAGGAATACTTCAGCGTCGAAACATTGATAGTTTAAACTACTAAGACGTAACTATGGATAACCAAAATAAATGAAGTGATGTGTACGTGAATGTAAATGTAATTGTGAATAAAGAAAAAAAAATTGTTATTGTCACTAAGACGTGACGTGACCTCATTAGCAAATGCACTCTGACTCAGAGTGTGAAAAAATACTTCGTTTTACGAATATCTGGAATATTGTCTGAGTTAGTATGTTGGGGTCATGCATAAGTACAAAATTGAAGTTAGATGAGAAATAGTTTTTCATACCTATTAGGTGTACTTAAGTGAGGGAGATGATACACATTATTGTATTAAAATAAATAAATTATAATGAGATAATTACTTCACTCAATTTGGTACCACTCCATTTGATTTATCATGTGATAAAAGTGATGATGAAACGAGGTAAGTGAAAAAATTGAGTAAAACAAAAGAAAATTCGTAGTATTCATCATGTACTTTCAGAAAATAACTCATTCACTCATAAACTGCTCATGTTGCTTAATTACCACGTGAAACGTAATATAGATGAAAAATTCAATTACCCAAAGAATTGTCAGTTCACTTAAAAGATGGGGGCCGATATCTAAAAGATAATAAAGAGTTGTTCAATTATTGAACTATCACAAACGGCACAAAGAATAGCGCCATTCAGAGCACATTCAAAAACGTCTTGAGTGTTTTTAGTAGATTGTGAGACATTTATGTTGCGCTAATTATGAATTATTTAGTTGGTATCACTGCATAGTGATAAATTTACTCAAATGACAATCGTTGTTTCAAGACATGGAAAATATATTGGTTATGAGAGAAATAAATATAAATTTGTTATTATCGTATGAATAATTAATACTTATATAGAGTCAATTCGTCGTTTAAAAACTTCACAGAGAAGACACCGTTGGTAAACTGCGACCTTCAACAGTCCAGAAAATCAACATGCGATGCTTAAGAATACAATGATCCTGGATCGCAGCAGTGTTATGTCTAGCGATCTTTCTGCCAGATCTTTGTAATCTCCCTCCAACTGCCCCTGCCATTCTGATTCAATTCCGCGCGTGCCTGGGAGTATTCCCGACGGCTCAGTTGCCTGTGTACTTCCCTTAACCCCGTTCCATCCTTCTCTCTCTGTCTTTCTCCCTCCCTTTCACCACCGTCATGCAGTATTAAAACCGAAGTTGCAGTGGCAACACTCTCTTGAAATAAGGACACGAGCAATTGTAAAAGTTCTGAAATAAATATATCCTTCACAATCGAATCGACGAATTGAAGTTACTAGACCTAATATTTAATCTAACTAATATTCTGAATGAAAATATGAAATTTTACTTTTATGTGGCAAAAATATATTTTTTAAATCTTGCCACGTAAAAGTTTTATTGTTCCATGTTAGCATTAAGATTGTAAACAGGATACCAGAACAGTTATGAATATTACAAGATTTTATACCATTGGGGCATTACGTAACTCACAATCAAATCCCTACAAATATTATTTCTTACTTACCAGATGCATTCATTTTTCAAGACTTAAGTTTTTTAAATTATATTCTTTTCAAATAAACGAGTCAAGTAGCGTCTTTTCTTAATGTAATTTTTAAATGCTGCCATCTCGGAAAGGATAAGTTGAAAGATGAAATAGCAGGAAATCCTCTACACATCTTTTAACGCTCTGTAGTACGATACTCCATTTTGTGATTAACTGCAGAAACTAAAAAATTCTGGTACTTTTGAGTTTCAATTTATACGATGATTTTCTTTGTACTCCGAATTTCTCCGAAAGGAAACTTCAGGGTCTACTCAAAATGTAATCATAATGATTTTCGAAGAATGATAAAAAAAAGATTACATTTTGTAATATCATTAGTACGTTATACTGCTGGAAAAGGTTGGTAACATCCGTATATCACGTTAAGTTGAAAATGAAGTTCAACGTTTGAATTCTTATTAGTTAGACCTTTTGGAATTTAGAAAGGACAAACTTTTTCGGTATCACCACTTACAATCTAACTTACACCTTGGCACTACGAGAATAAGTCTCTCGGAATGGAGAAAAAGCGAATGATTATTGAAATAAAATGTGAAGGCCCATGAACAGTCTTTACTGTGCCCGTAACTGATTTGTTTTATTTTTCTTAAACTTTTTAAAGTTTCATACTCTTTCTCTCGTCATACTTAATCAATTACCAAAAATATGTGTAAACGAAGATCATTTTCTGAAATTTAAAGAAATTGTATTTTTAATTTTAACAATGTAATATTTATTTTTGCATTTGTTTATAATACAATTTTAACTTGAATTGAAACGAAATTTTAAATTGTAACGAAGTTGTTCCAAAATTGCTTCTATGGTGACGCTATTCACAGCTCCTGATTCGTTCAAAAATGTAGTTTGTTCATAAACTGCCTCTTTGGTGATGCTTTCACATAAATTTGTTCTTAGCTCGTTAACTGACCTAAGATAATTTAACATCAAAAGGTTTGTATTCGTACATGAAATACGTGTAACAGGTTCATCCATGATCATTCTTAAGCTCTTGGATTGAAAGATTTCGTTACATGTCAAACCACCAAAGTTCACGTACGCATAACGTCTTTGTGACATTACAGTTGTAAGCACTTCACCTCAATCTTGTAATAGCTATCCTTAAGTTTCAAGAGGTAGATTACTTAAATATACACCTTATACGAAAGATTCTAAGAGGTTTTATAAGTTAAATTTACTACACCTATATTGTGAACAAAGAAATTGTCTGAATTATATCCTCGTTCAATATTGTATTAAATACTCATATTAATGTTAGATTTGACTTTACGTGATCTGTAACATGAAATACAGAGAACCAATTTTCACTTGGAGCACCACCTTATTTGCTTCATGAAGCTACGAAACCTTGCTCTTCTTTCCCCAGAGCTTTTAGGAACTGCAAAATTTTCGCACGAGTTGACTAGCATTTTTAATTTATGTAGTTCTTCAAATTTGAAATGTTAAAAAAATATTTACAATAAACATTCAAATTGTATTTACATTTTTAACGTTCAGATCTTCAATTTCTAATATAATTATTTCAATACTTTTTAAAACTGAATCGCTACGTATACTTTTTTGAATTAAATAAATTAAAATTAAATAAGAATAAATAAATAATCAGCGCTGGTAAAAATCTTTGACATATCATGATGAAGTTGATATTGTTATTCAAAATAAAAAAATAAATATCTTGTAGAAAAAGCATTTACAAACTGGCCTTTTGAAAATGTTTTAAAATTGAATTTTTTTCTTGCAAATTCTTTTGGTGGAAGAAACGGTTATTATTATTATTATTAGCCGTAGAGCTCCCGAAGCGGAAGACGCTGAGTATGATTCATGATCATTGATTATTGGACTTGGTGTTTTTCTTGTTTTTCCTGTTTGCCCACCAGCTTTTCATCTTTTGAGAAAATGCAGCTTTTCTTTCTTCACTCCATCTTGTTCCAACTCTTGGAGCTTTTACCTCTGGAATAATTTCCCATTCATTTATTTTTGTTCTAAAACTATTTCGATTGGTAATTTCATTATCAGTAATTTCTGCCAGAACTAGATCTTTCTTAACGTTTTGAATCCATTCCCCTCCATTGACAAGCGAAGCTACATATTTTACCATTCTTTTTGTAATTCTATGATCGGGAAGTCTCATGATATGACCAAAAAATTTTAGACGTCTTTTTCTCATGTCTGTTACAATATTTGAATGTTGCTCAACTATGGTATTTTTTTGTAATCTATAACCATTTTCCGTCAATCTTGGACCGAGAATTTTTCTTATTATCTTCCTTTCCTCTTTTTTCAAATTCTCTAAATCGGCTTTCCTGTTGAGGATTTCCTGTTCAGGGTCTCACTAGCATAAAGCATTGATGGTTTGATCACTGTGTTATAGTGTCTAATTTTTGTGTGAAGAGACAAGCATTTTTTATTATAAATAAACTGCACAAGCCCTAGGCCTTTACGAGCTTTCTTTATTCTATCCTGCTGTGAAAATCTCTCTGAAATAACTTCTCCTAAATATTTAAAAAACGGCACCCTGTTGATTGTTCCATATTTGGTTTGTAGTCTGGGAACTTCTAGGTTTTGTAGTTGTGAACTCTGTTTTTTCAAAGGATATTTGTAAACCAACCTTTTCTGCACATTCTTTCAGAGTTTCTATCTGTTTTATTGCAACTTCGCCCGAGTCTGCCATTATTGCAAGATCATCTGCAAAAGCCAAGTAAGGTATTTGCAAATTATTTTTCTTAGTCCCAAGTGAGATTGGCTTCCAGAGGTTTCCTTCTTTGAGTTTTTTTTCCCACTCTTCCATTACTCTATCCAGAACTATGTTGAATAGCAACGGAGACAAACCATCACCTTGTCTGACGCCAGTCTTTATCTCAAACGGTTTTGAAAGTTTCCCCATGAATTTTACTTTGGATATTGTATTTGTTAATGTTTGTTCAATTATTTTCCGAGTTTTCTTATCTAGTCCTTTTTCTTCAAGAATTTTAAAAAGTGTGGGTCTGTGGATTGAGTCGTAGGCCTTCTTGAAATCAACAAAAACATAAACCGTTGGTTTTCCACGCATTTTTCTCATCTTTGTTATCAGTTTCAAGTTCAGTATTTGTTCTGAGCATGATCTGTTTGGCCTGAAGCCAGCTTGGAAATCAGAGATTTTGGGTTCCAATTGTTTTTGCGTTCTCTCAAGAATACAAGCTGATAGAATCTTATATGCTACAGGAAGTAGAGAAATACCTCTAAAATTATTTACATTTGTTTTGTCCCCTTTTTTATGTAATGGATGAATTAGGGCGCATTTCCAATCATCTGGTACTTCTTCAGTGACCCATATATTCTGTATAATTTTGACTAGCTCTTTTCTTGACTTGGGCCCTAGGTGTTTCAGAAACTCAGCTACAATACCATCTTCGCCTGATGCTTTGTTATTTTTCAAATTTTTTATGTGTTTCACAATTTCTTCCTCGGATGGTGGTGTAGAATCTTCTTGTTCCGGGGCCAAGATGTTGGATACTGTGAGAGCTTCTAATGGCTCTGGGCAGTTCAAGAGATTTTCAAAATATTTGGCTAATTCTTCACAGTTTTCTTCATTATTTAATGCTAGATTCCCATCCGGTTTACGAAACGGTTTATTATTTTATAATTAAGTCACTATCTCTTTTTTTGGTAAGAGAAACCACACTAAATTTAATTCCTATGAGCTTATCCTGAGGACGAGATTATGAAGACTTGAGTTGTGATAGCCGTTGTCTTATAAGAATAGAGAGTAATGACCGTTAACAATTTTGAGGAAGCAACTTACCATGGAATGAATTGAAGGATTTTCAAATAGTTACAAACTTTGTGGTAAGTCAACTCTTCTGTTTTTTTTATGCTATCCCGTTTTAAAAGCGACAATGCTTCATTCAAACCGCAATTTTTCTTCATTTATGCCTAAAAATTCATTTCTTCATTCATTTCCTAACCATAGTTATTATTATAATTCCATCAATGATAGAATCAATAATCAGAGAAATTGAACAATATATAATATTGTTTATTGTTTTCTTGGGCTGGAGGATTTTTATATTGACCAAAACATTTTTCTTCAAAAACTATTTCAATACTTGTATTATATATCTTTATTGCGTTTCTAACGTTTTACATATGTTACAAAAACTACAGACCCTAAATATTTTATACAGTATTTAACACGTTAAGTCTATTAAGTTATATCTTATTAAAGTGGTTACGTATTAAAGGAAATAAATGAATTAAATCGACAGATTTTTTAATTAACAAATATTTGTTTATTGTATATGTGTCAAATTCTCTTGTTATAGTCATTAATTACAAAAAAAAATTATATCCCTTTAAAGTTCTTGTGAAAATACAAAAAATATTAATACGTCATTCCATAATATAAACATTTCGATTTGTTGTTTTTTATCGAGAATTTATAAAAATAATTGGACACAAAATATTTTCTTCCATTGGCAATTGTAATTTTTATTGAAAGTTCTCCGTGTTCTATAAATGAAGTCAAAATATTTTTATTATATCAGTTTGACGTGTGAAAGTTAAAAAGTAAGAATATTATTTTCTGGGAAGTAGCAGTTTGAATGTAGTGATATTAATGAGGGTATTAACATTTTGTGAAGAAGCAAGAATATTTTCAACACTGATATCTCGGATTGTCAAGAACTACAACTCTTTGATAACTATTATTGATTAATTTTTATTGCAATTTCTTAAACTAACTATAAAATATTCTTATTCTATGTAATTAAATAATAGAACAATTGATCGACAGTTATAGTTTAGGTTGTTTTTAGCATATAGAAATATATGAGTAATTCTACCAAGGTGTTGTGTGACCCACACAGCCGCAGGATAAAATTAATCAATGATTGCTCCAATCAGATTTACACATCATTGACTTGATCATTTTACTAATTTCTGTTATACTGAAACAAACATGCAATTCGAACGCTAAAATTAAATTTGATTGAAAACCTTTTTAATGGAGAATTCTTTCCTTAAAGTTTTAGTCTCCCTCAAGGTGCTTCTTCTGAGTTTTCCCATGCCCAGTTTTAAGATAGTGTTGGCTTGGACACACTTTTCCACCCTTACTTACTCTCACTTTCCTCCACCCAAATGCTCTTCCACTTCCAGCTGTTCTGTCGTTCCCGATAACGCACTTTCTCTGTCTTCGGTGCGGAGCGCTGTGTTTTTGTTCGTTATCGCGAACGACAGCAGCGCTCAAACGGCAGGGAATCTCATCTCGACGTCGGCGATCGGGGTGTTAGCGTGTTCTGCACGAGGGTTTCACCACTGTTTGTTTAACCGAGAGCCGTCATGGTCCGCCGAGGACAGTCATTGGCTCGCTACATCGCTATGTGTCTGGTTGTCTTTTGTTTCCCGGAGGTCGGTTTTGTTTTTCTTTGGGTTGTTTGGAACTCTTTTCGTTCCTTGTGTAGGTAACGAGAGTACATATCTGAAGCGTAATATGCTTCCGACAACAAGTAGTGTTTTTTTAATTCCGAGATGCTTATGAATTTTCAAGCGAGAAAATTGTAATCGATACTATCTTATCCGCAGCTTAATTGAGAAATACTAGAAAGAGAAGGGTAAAATACATTATAAAATATGTTTTTGTTTAATTGTTTAAAGTTAACTAGCATTGCCTCAAAATTTAAAAAGAAACTTAAAACAGTCATTATTGAACATTCAAAATTATAAGACAATTCACATTCACAATTATCACTAATAAACGAACAAAAAATATCTTTTTGCATTATTAATCAAACATTCGAAAAACTACACTGATATACATAGATAAATTATTATTAATATTCTTGGGGCTTTAGGCTCGCCAACATCTAGTTCAATACCGCCTTAGTTCAAAGAAAAATTAGTACCAAGAATTTATATATTTTACCTACAGTGGGTATTATGGGGACCTGTTGATAGGTCAGGATATTTTTAGTTCATTTTCCCGGGGTTGCCTGGGGTTCTTATTTAATATTTTAAATCCACAAGTTTGTTTCAAAATTTCTCTACTTTTCTGGAGTTAAATTTTCACTTTTGTTAACAACAAAAATTTAGTACCTCTAAGAGAATGTACAAAAATACACAGTTTCAGTATTGTACGCTAATATGTACGTAAATACGAATTACTTTAAAATGCAGGTAGAAGAAACATACACATTTCATAGAAATAAACAAAGCTAATACTTAAGACTTCTGAATGTTTTTGGTTTTCATTTCACTTTTAAGTTATATACTTGAAAACAATATTCTTCACAGTCTTCTCTTTCTCTTCGACCCTCTGGTCACCTTGCACCTATAGCTGTGAGCAAAGCAAAGTTTTCATCATGTTTATATTTTTTCTCGATTGGTTATTCTCTTCGTAACGTAGCCGTCGTTTTGGCACGCGCTTATCTACTTTCTTAGTAATTTCTTAATGTATCCTATTTTTTCAACATATTCCTGAAATAATTCAAATTTCCCGTCTGTCTCTATTAGTGTCCACAATTTTTCCATGTTTAGTATATCTATTCTTGCATAGTTACGTAAACACCCCGCCCTTTCTTTGCCATAGTTCTTCAAAGCCTTTATATAATTTTGCTTCTACGATTCGGTGACGTAGATTATACGTTCAGTAGATTGTTTGTCTCAGTTCAGAATGTAATCGAACTCGGGCGGACCCTTTAGTAAATTTCTCAGTCAATATTTCATATTAAATTATAGAGTCCATTTTATGGGGAAGTTAAGTTCAGACGTGCAGTGAACGCGAAATAATGAAAAGTACTACACTACAGTAAATCATAATTGACGAACTTTACAAAACTTGCAAAAATTAACATCTTTGTTTAAATGATTGCATCTTTATCGATTCACTTCTTCCACAACGTGAAAATGCGCTGAAATCTGTGAGTTAATTAAAGTTTTGTTTGTAAGTTGTTTAAATATTGTTAAATATTTGTAAGTTGTTTAAAATTTCATCATTTAACTATTGGAATAAAACAAAAATATTGTAGCGCTCCTTTTGTATCGTTACTAAACAAATTATATACCATAAAAAGTCGAAAACAATAATATTCATATTAATTTTTTAAGCTTGTAATGCTTACTCTACGCATTCCACTCTGAAATATATCAGAGAACGAAATTTATTCATTACTCGTGTTTAACAGAGCATCTACGCTGCGAATTCACGTCACAACGAGCACAGCAAGGTTTCCGAGTCGAGAGCGAAAACGGTTCGCGATCGCCCAGGGTGACCAGCTCGCACGCGTGTCGGCAGCTAGGTCCACCTTTTCCAATAACTGAGGCCATCTGTCGCAAGAGGAATGGCGTAAGGACCGGGTCCGGCCCGCGACCGAATCGCATCAGTCACGGCCTCTGAGAGATGGCTTCCCCTTCAACTTCCTCCAGGCGGCCGTGTGCGCTATACTTGAAAAGACGTTTGTCGTTCAGAAGGTGGATGGGAATGGAAAAGTATTCATTTTTCTGTGAGACAAGAAGAAATGAACGCACGGTTCGAATACATAAAATGGGTAGATAAGAAAGAATGGAATTGAACAATCGTCTATGAAGGTCATAAAGAATTCTCTCTTTCTCAACGATATCATTGAAGGAATTTATGTTCAAATAAGTCCTTTGCTTTTAGATTCTTTCATTACATATATATATATATATATATATATATATATATATATATATATATATATATATATATATATATA
>NNCF01126896.1:15598-30823 GCA_002313205.1 Laupala kohalensis
ATTTTTCAAAAAAAAAAAAAAATCATAGCTTCTTCATGGTTTTTGGAAATTTTTCGGATTAAGAATTAATTTACAAATTCCCATTTGATTCTTCGCGTTGACTTTTGAGGAGAAAACATCCATGAGTATTTAAAGACTTAACAAGTAATTTTTCCTATGTACTAGCGACTTGCAATTCTCTTTCTTTACAGATTTCACTACATATCCACCTCCACTACTTATCACTTCCACTAACCAAAAATATAAATTTCATATAACGATATAAGAAAAGTGATTCAGGAAACTGAAAGCTTTGCTGCATTTAACGTTGCCACTCTTATGGCCGCCACCGCATCATGAACTTGAAATAGAATCAGCAAATTTTTGTATTATGTTACGTGTAATGACCTACACTTATCGTGATTCAAGGTTGTACTATTATATGTCATTACTATTTCAGCATCCTTCTCTTCGACACGCAACGTCGCGGAGGTTTAGCATTCGTCTCCGAAATAACTAAATTTTTACTCGTAATATTTTGTATATTTTGTATCACTTGATTAATACAACAAAGTAAATGTGGAAATTTACGCAATTCACTTAAGCAAGACATAATTGTATTCTGATAATAGATTTTTTCTTTCCCTGCAATATGATGTTTGCTATGTGATTGTAAGTTCTTTAATATAAAAACTATGATATGAAGAAATAATTTGATTGGTGGATGTCTTTAAAAGGGCACCCCCAGCGATCAAAGCGATTCCAATATTGAAATGTGAATGTACGTTAGAAACTTCATGCGAACCACTTGATATGAACCTTAATGAAATTGTCGGGAACGGTCGAGACAAACTGGTACGATATTATGAATTTCTTACTCGTAACCTTTCTTGAATGGGATTTACGTGTTTTTTTGTGAAAGCACTAATTGAGTAACATTTAATTGACTGCAGACGTCGACATGGTTAGGGGAAAGGAAAGGAAAATGTTTCTGAGAAGATATCTGCTATCGAACTACGCGAAGTTGAGTAAAGCGGCCCAAAAAATATCAGACCAACCCTCCGGGCAACGCCAGGTGAGATCAGCTAGAATGAAATAAATATGTAACACGAGAATTCAAGAAAAGCATTTGAGCACAAAGTTTTTAGTTTTAATCCTCAGTATTAACAAACGTGGGGGAGCGTTTGTTTTTTCGTTTCCATTTATTTCGAAAGTACTAGACCAATCTTGACCCATGGATTTTGTGGGAAAGGTATTGAAATTTGTCAGAGTTATCCATATGCAATAATCAGAGAGTTTTCATCTTACGTGCATAGTTCGAGAACACTACGCTCTCAGATTACATTCGTAATGCAACGGATAGGAAGGAACGCAACATGAATTTGTGTGTGCATTCATATTTCTCTGAAATATCATATTCGATTATTTACAACTGTTTTAAATCAGTACTTATTAATACGCATTCCGCATTATGGATTTTTACCGCTTTATTGTACATAATGAATATTTTTTCTTTCGTGCTGAAATGATCAACAAACAAAACAATAACATTTTTATTCGACAATTGGAATATAATAGTATTTTTTGTTGATGACTGGGACAGTTTCATCTCATTTGTTAGGGAGTAATTTCAGAAAAATATTTTTAGTCAAATAACTACGATTAATCTGTGACTCCAGTATTTGTACTTATTTTGTTTCAAAAACCTAGCACTTACCTTTTCACTATTTTAGTAGATGAATTCACACACTCAAAAGTAAAGATACTAGTGGCCAGTAAATACAAATAAGACTAATGGTACCTGCCACCAATATTAATGAATTTAAGTTTTACTCAATACAACAGGATATAAGAAGGAATAATAGATCACGCAACAAAAAATCCCCCCGCTCAAAGCTGCGGACACTCAGTTAGTTTGTTTAAATTTTTGAGGATTGAGCATACTCTTCAATGAAGTTTTAAGAAAAGCTGCAGAGTGACTAAAAAATGTGAAATAAAAGGAAAGAATGATAAAATCACAGAACGAGGTTTTAGTAACATATTTCTCTCCCATCCGCTTCTTTCAAAATGTGGGCAACCTCTCCCTTTCAGTCCGATTCAGGAAGTCCCGGCGTTCACATTAGACCTGAACTAACTACTGCAAACTTCATCTCATATTCATGACAGGGAAATGGAAACAAACGATAAGAAATTGTATGAATTTTTTAAAAACTCGGGCATTATTAATATTAATGTGAGCTGACTGGGCTACTCTTTAAGTAAAAAGACCTTGATACTCCTGCCTATGCATGAGGCAGAATGGGAGGGAGGGTGTTGGGCCGAGTATGCTCCGATGAGCTTGGGACCTCGTGGTGTAGCGCTCAGCCGATAGCAGAATGCGATATTCAACGCAACTGGGGGAAGGTTCTCAGACAGAAGACGAAATATGTTCAAAGAGAATGTTTATGTCTGTTAATAATGTTTAGATTTGAATAATTTTTAGCAAATGTAGTGAGTTCCACCTGCCATAACTATTCTGTCAATAGTAAATTAATGCAGGTATAAATTTAAATAAAACAAATAATTGAAGAATTACGATACTTTTAATGGGTGAATACAATATATTTTGTGATTTTAAGTTCTCAACGTTTCGACATTATGTTGAAGTCTGGTGGCACAAATTTTACAAGAAATATAACAAAAGAACTATTGAATATGATAGAAAGAGTATAAATACACCCATATTTGCATGACCAAGCAAGTTTTTCGGATGAGCATAGTTTATTTTAAATAAAAGAGATGTAATAATTAATTAAGTATAAGTAATGTTAAATGCAGTAGCAATGTATTACCGAGTTCCACCAGTATGTTGACAAAAAATAGTTGGGAACCTAATACTTGCGTAGCGAAACTCGAACCTGATTTGATCCACCTGATTTTGGAATATATTTATGTGTGTTTGGTCTACCCGCTACCATAGAGCCTGGGTTGTTTCGGATAATAGTTACATACGTAACATTTTTACCAATATGATGGATTGGCATTGCCTCTTCTGTCCCTTCCATGCGCTGTATTTATCTGTTATTTTGCTTGGCGATAAAAAAGGATATTGAAAGTGATCTATTGTTTGGAATGTATCACAGACGTATTTTTAAAACCAAAATAAAACTTCAACGATGTTAATAGGAAATGACACCACTTTAGATTACTATTTCACTTTTAAGTACTTTTTTCTTCAAAATTTTCACTTCTCGTGGTTATTTTCGTAAAAATTTCAGAAGACATAATAGCTGCTCGCTTAACAGTATACTATAGTTATTAGCGAGGAATTTTTTGTTTCAATAATAGCTTAACTAAGACAAAATAATATAAAAAGTCATAAATATTGGAAAAGAACACTTTATACAGAATAGTGAGCCTTCAAATGAAAATTCATGAAAATACACGAGTTAATACCCCACAGACCTACATACATACACATACACAATGGTATTCACATTCAGTAACAGCTATATAATTCTGAATAAATGTGAAAATGTAACGCGCCATGATTAGACAGTCATTATCCATCGAGTAACATATACCCCAATTACATCTAGGAGCAATAACATTAGCTTAATAGAATAAATCCTTTTCCTTTTCTTTGGAACTTATGGCTGTCTCTGCTCAATGTAAGGTGTTTGCGGCGTCGAACAACTTTTGTGATATTAGGGATTGAAATGACGTTTGTTTTTTTTGTGGGGCTTTAGGGCTCGCCAACATCAAAGGTCATTAGAGCCCATGAAATGACGTAACTCAATTGTTTATAATGTAATAGAAATTTCAGGTCTACTGTACTTTGCGTGGATAATTATAGAGCAATCACTTTAATTCTATTCTCCGACTACGAAACTCGAAGTTTACGGCCCCATTGCGTGCCATCATGATTCTCATCGATTCAGGGTTACGCATCCAAGATTACGAAGTTGAGAATCGATTAGAGGGGCGCCATTTATGTGTCAGACCCTCGGGGAGGTTTCTTGTGAGATAAGGAAGAGGGAACATGCGAAGTATACGAAGGAGCGGAACCAGAATGAAAAGGAAGTGCAGTTAGGTAACCGTAATAAGGTCCGACCCTCGTCGATAACTAGTATGACGAACTGTGTTCAACCTGTCCGTAGATGCATTACATGATAGGTGAAGGACACTTACTATCAAACCTGTCCATATCAAGGACTGAGCAGAAGTCAATATTTTAATAAGAATTGGTTTCTATTACTTTTCCAGTTTTGAAATTTTTACTAATGCGATACGCTAGTTACACAGGTACACAAAA
This sequence comes from Laupala kohalensis, assembly GCA_002313205.1. Lineage (NCBI taxonomy): Eukaryota > Metazoa > Arthropoda > Insecta > Orthoptera > Trigonidiidae > Laupala > Laupala kohalensis. The sequence continues at coordinate 19,872 of NNCF01126896.1, forward strand.
ATTTGGTCTGTTTGCAAAGGCTATATCTATGTATTCTAATGTATTTTGACAACCTGATCCAAACCCAGACTTGTTCAATAATATGACAGTTTTTCTAAATCCGTATTTTCTGTATTTAAGGAACAATTTAAAAATTGGAGGGTGATGGAGTAATTCTGAAGACGGGTTTAGATTCAGCGCGTTAACATATATACGGGTAAGCAGGCCTAGTATCTGGAATACACCAATTTTTGTGTGTGTCCATGTCGGATGCGTTGGAATGATTTTTTTAGCGACATAGTCTTTTATATTGTTTAATATACTGAATGATGTCATATATTGATGTATAATTTCCCAATTTAATGAACATTCATATCATAGCAATAAAAATGTAGGGGTACAACATAAGTGAGCGTATCGAAATGAAGAAAAGTAATGTGCAGTTTTATAAATGTCAATCTCAGACGGAGGTGATTAGTCTCTTAATATATTTATAAACGAAGAGATAGCTAATGTAAAGACAGTCAGGTGAGAGATTGATGAGATAAATTATTGATTCTCCCCCTTCTGAGTGCGTTGCTTTCCACAATTCTTTTTACTCTGGCTCGATTTATTCTCTGGCAATCTTATTAGGTGATGAAGCGGTCATACATTATCTTACTCCCTTATTTATTATACAGTATCTGTATAAGCAACGCGAAAATCCTAAGTGACTGGAAACTCGCGATTGTAAGACATATTAAGTTTAACTTCCGCAGTAGGCAAATAGGGAGCATATATTGTTTAATTATATTAAGTAGAATTTCCAAGAAACCTATATATTTATGAGCATCAAGGATTTCAATGTGAAAAGTCAGTTAACATCTCTATATTCAGGAATCATATAATAAAATACTGAGAAGAGAAGATAAAATAGTTATAGATTTCACCAAATATTTGCTAGATTAATAATTGTAAATGTCGAACGTTTGTCAAAGTAAGAAAGCGCATTTGTCAGCAAGTTTCGAGAGAAAAAAAGCTCTCGAAGTTTTCATCTCAATTTATATTTTAAACATCAAACATCAAACATCTTTGATCAACTGCACGGTAGCGTAATCGGTTGCATACATACCCACCACATCAAAGGCAGGGGTCCTCTCCCCGTGTAAATTATATTTTTTAATAAATTTATTTTTATAATGATATTAATATCAATAAAAATAAACCTTAAACACAATTTTAATTATATTTTAAGAATATTTTTAAATTTGAAATATTTTGATTTATTTTAAATTACAGATGTAACTTGAAAGAGTAAATCCTACTATCATTGAAATACTATTTTTCTAAGGTCAAATGAGCGAGTTAATAGTGGCCTATTGTCGTACTAAAATCTTAAAACAACGTATCAATTTATTCTTTAATTTTGTAGTGATTCAAATTGTATCGTTCTATTCAAACTTCAATTTAATAGTTAAATATTATTCTGTCGTCTCCAGATAAAGAAATTGCAAGTGTTTGAGTAGTTGAAGGAATTACTGAAGACTTAATAGTGACTTCTCAAAGTTGCGTTGAAGGATGTGGTTGTTAAATATCAAAGATCGCCAGAAATACATAATTTGATCACATCAGAATCTTGCGATCAGATCGCATCTGCTTGAAGTGCGAGAAGTTATGTAGATGGGAGAAGACACATATCAAAAAGCAATAAAGAGTGTGTGAAGAACATATAGATGATTAATAATTATGATAATACTTTTATTTATTATATTCTAAAATAATTATTTTTCATGAAATTATCAATATTATTTAAAATACTTTTACAGAAACCTACTCTAAAGGAGAATAGTGTTCCAGCTCGTATCATGTAGGGCTAGCACGCTACCGTTTACGCTATTGCGACGTTGAAAATAAAAATAAATGTTTAATATGATACGTTCTAATTTACCTTTCGGCATCTCCACCTTTAAATTGATTCTATTCTGATTCACAACTCACAAGTCCGATTTACTGAATTTAACTATTTATCTAATATAGAGCTCACTCGCTTGGCATGTAGCGTATCATCTACAATTGTGAGAAAGGGGGAATCGGCTGGAATGAGAGTCTGAACCAGGATCAATTAAACAAAGAGAACAAAAGAGTTACTAAGTTACTATTTACTATCCACCAATTGATTTCGGCCGACAACCATTCTCCCAAATATATATCCTTAAGCAAACATAGGATTATAATTTAATAATCAAGATCGTCACATTGGCGTACAAAGTATCGTACTAACAACCAATGAAATACAATTGAAATGTTACGTGCGTTCAGCTAACGCTCAGAATATATGTTGTACAAAGGTTTAACGGAATACAAATGGAATCCTCCATGACATTCCACTGATATACAGTCTTATATACCATACTACAACAAACAATGATTTGTGAATAAGCGAACAAGAGTGGCTATTAGAACACAGGGGAGATACATCGTACCGGACAATTAATATTTGGTATAAACACCGGTCGGCATTCATCCCATAATATAATAATAAAAGAAAAGGTAACATGATTATTGATCGTGTGTCTGATGGACGCAACGTTGATTTACCAAGATCTCTCGACACTGTCTGTGCGTCCGCTCGGCCACTGTCTCGCAAGATTTCAAGATGGGCACCCTAAGGGGGCGAGCCAATAAGAAATTGGGATGACAGCATCACGCCACCGAAAGGAGCTGCTGACAATGCCGGTCCCACACCTCTGCAAAGCTGACAGTCATTTTCAAGGGAAGTGAATTATCCGCTCTCTGCATCCTCGCGGGGCCAGAGTCCACCATGAGCGTACAGAGAAAATAATCATGACTGTGTACATTATAATAAGAAAAATGATATAAATTGATGTTGAATAAAAGATGAATAAATGGGTACCGTAACAAATACACATTGAGATGAAAATTTTGAGAACTCTGTTCCCAGAATTTTATAGCTATTTCGCTTTCATTCTTTGACAATTGATGACCGTTAAGGGATGTCATTAAATACAATCCTACGAAGTCCCACCACGAAGTAAATTTCTCAAGTCACGACCTTCCCTGTAAGTCAAATTGGTCTTACTTATAATATTAACATATCTAATACAATGAAACATAATTTTATGTGTTAGAAACCTTTGAAGGAATTAAAATAAGAAAGTTAAGGAAAATATTAACCTAAATACTAATCACACTTATCACAGCATCTTTTGCAATAAAATAAAATGTAATAAGCTGAATGTTCGGGTTTTTGAATGCTTGTACTTTTATTTCACTGCATAAAATTGGATGGATAAATATTATCAAGATTATAAATAGTACTGAAATAATTGAAAAAAGTAAATGAATGTTACAGAGAATACAAAAATAAAGTGTCTTAAATCATTTTAAAAATTCGTTTGTTGTGTCATCAAAAAGGAGGCGATAACTTATTTTTCCGTTAGATGGCAGGTGTTACTGTCAGGTTCCTCCTTTGTCATGTCACAAGCAACATGGATGCAAAATATCGGATCTGACGCTGGTCACTGGGTATGGTGTAACAATTAACCAACTGTAGCATTTCATTTTCTTAATGTTAAAATAGGTGTTAAAATGGTTCTTATGACGAAGTGTAAATGGTTTGCTATTACTTTTTATTTTAGTGTCTAGCATTACATCGCGTATACTATTAATTGGCGATAACTCGGGAAATCAGAGAAGACAGTGGTGTAGGTCATCTGAAGGTGTATCGCGATTAATGACATATGGGCCAATGTAAATTAATGAAATTATGAATCAAGCTTTAACGTTGTCATCTTCAAAAACCGAATTTAGGATATAATGGACTCCGTAAAGAGCATCATCTTTTCGTTCTTAAACAAGTACTAAGTGGTATACCTGGACAGCATGTTAGTTACGTAATTGGAGAAACCTAATTAAGTACGTTGGGAGCCCCTTAATTTTCTCAAAAAATCGAAAAAACTGTTGCGCGGAAACACGGGAACTCACACATGAACACTTAGTTCTGAAATAATTTCAGGACCTTGGAGGAGAAAGGGCGAATCCCGAAATTGAGGTGTTGGGAAATCCAGCTCAAAGTTTTGCAAGTACTTCAAGATAGCAAAGGTGAATCTTTATTCTAATTACTACTGAGTCAAAAGGCTGATTGAAAAAGCGTGAATTTGAAATTGAAAATTTCATTTAATGTTTTAATTTACTTCTTTTGTTTTTCTAATTAGTTTAATAATTCATAATAATGCACAAGTTTAATCATTCCGTCATAATCAATGTCATCGTCATCTTCATTCACATCAGGTATCTGGAGATCTTCTAGTTCCCCCCGAAGAGCTTCTTCTAATTCAATTTNACAAGTTTAATCATTCCATCATAATCAATGTCATCGTCATCTTCATTCACATCAGGTATCTGGAGATCTTCTAGTTCCCCCCGAAGAGCTTCTTCTAATTCAATTTTGTAAGGTAGTGGTACAAAGTCGGGGAGATCCAGAAGGTCCTTTCGTTTTTCTTCAGTCAGTTGGAGAGGTGCAGGGTATTTCACAGGAAGTTCTGTAGAGTCTAAGTTGAAAAGCGTTTGACTGTAAACTCTGCTTTTTCCTTTTTGCACTTGTACATCCGTCTGTGTTGTAGAACTGATGTATCTTGAATCCTACTTTGTATTCTTAAGAGAATTAAAAAATTTTGCCATGTTTGAACTTGGCTCCAGTTGGTTTGGTTTTCGTTACCATGGTCTGAAGGACGTCGAAATCTTTCACCATTTCCTGTTTAACGTCAACATGGAACTTATTCTTATGTCTGGTTTTCTCAATGAAGTGAATGTAATGTTTCTTTGAAAATACCTCAATATATTTTGTTTTCAGTTTAATTTGTACAAAATCTCGGTCACATCCCATTTCTGAATGTCCAGGTAGTAAGAAAATGTGTTTAATGTTTTCAAAGCGGCCTGAATGAATGAACCGCAAATGGGACAGAACAATGTTTAAATTTTTGTTTTGGCTGTCACAATTATCACTAAAAATTATGACGGTCTTGACTTGTTCGTGGACAAAGTTTTTTAAATAATGTGAGAAAGCTTGCAATTTCACACGACCCCCGTTTTGCAATCGTTTCATCCAAAACATACATAATAGCTTTTCCATTTTTTATGTTGTGAATCCCCAAATTCTAAGTCCACATTTTCCTTTTGTAGTATTGTGCATTGCATGTTAGTTTTGGTGTCGGAAGGGCTTGTTGTAAATCAACACAGATAACTTCAATACTTCCATCTGTATACCCTTTGTAACTTTCCATCTTCTGCTGAGCTACTTTTTGTCGCAAAAGGTGAACGTTATGTTCAGCCTCCAATGTGCGTATTTGAGGGGAATCGGGTTCACTTTCTTTCAGCTGGGCTATTTCAAGCTTGAGTTTTGCACACGTGTTACACTCATCCACAGTTGGGGGCCGTACACCTATGTTGTAATCGTTCACAAATACATGGCGATAATAACTTTCCACGACAGGCGTTTCTCCACAGTGGTGCTCCAATAGCCATTCTTGGTAAGCTTCATAACATCCACTAATCGAAGAACCTGGTGGCATGTACTTTCTAAAAGGACTTTTAGCTCTGCTGTAGTGACTTGAAACAGTGGCGAGGGATTCAATGTGATCTTTAACAAACTGGCGACGATCACCTATCATTTTATTACCTGGTGGTTTCCTTCCTCTTTCGTCAGCCTTCACTGTCCCAGAAGGAGTCACTTTTACCAAAACTGTACGCACTAGTTTTTCACTAACTCCATGAATACTTAAAAAGGCTTGTCGACAAACATCCACTTTTTTGCTATTATCACACACTGAATAGCGAATTGTTCGAAGCTTACGACCGGGTATGTCTGTAATCTCCGAATGTACAGGATCATCCCACTCCAAACACTTCGAAAGATAAACATTTTGGAGATTATAACTACCGCTTTCCCCAAAACTATGGAAAACAGCTTCTATCTTTTCGGCACCCAACTTGTCAAAACATTGCTTTCGGCAGTTACTCGTACAAGGCGGTCCGATGTTTCGTGCAGGAACTTCTTGTTTCGTTTTCGTTTTTCTGGAAACATAACCTTCCCCAGAATTACGTTTCTTTTTAGAGATATTGCTCTTCCACTGCTCAGGTATCTTCTGCCTCTTTCTCGAAGTTTGATGTTCATCACTCATCCTAAACTGCTTCAAACTAGTGTACGTGAGCACGGTTGAAACTGAACTGAATGAAAAATTAGAGAAGAGAAGGCAAGGGGGCAGTGGAAGTAACTCATGATCAAGCATGTTGAGACATGCACTTTCCGGTCACTCTCAAAACATAGTCACATGCTATTCCCACAGAAGAGCAAGGGCGAATACGAGTGATTTCTGGCGAAAAACAATGCGGGTAGGTAGTTTCAGACCCGGGGTTCGCCCTTGCTCTTCTAGTAGAATCAGACTTTTGAGTTTTTCATAGAAGATGGTACTACTCACTTTACATAGAAACTGTGGGAATAATACGGGAAAACCAGGGCGAAACGCAGTACCTACGTGTTGTCCACACCTGTCTGATGCCAGGAAGAAAAACAACAACAAAATATTTTTTTGGGTTCGCCCTTTCTCTACCAAAGTCCTGATTTGTGTTAGACGCAACACAGAATATCACCGTGGAATACAGGATCTGAAATCGAATGAAATTTTTGAATTTAATTGCCTTTCCGTGGTGGATGACTCTTGAGTTATGAGATCACATGTATATGAGAGAAGAATGACTATCATAAAGTTTTGTATATTACTTTGATAATCTTTTTAAAGGCAATTAATTTCTCAAATTACAGTCTTTACAACAAGCTATAATATAATTTTCAATTCTGTAAGTGAATAAAATGTCGAAAACATACGATTCAAATCAATACTGACATTGAATAACTGTTTCCGCTGCATTATCAAACTTGGAATTTTCTCGAAACTTAAAGCTACACTGAGATCTTAAAATGAAATACTGAAACTGATATTTTGTAAACTCAATTGTGTTGTGCTTTGACAACAATTCCCAGTGGAAAAAGTTTCATTACCAACATGAAAATTAAGATATAAGAGATTCCAGAGCTAAGAATAGTCTCACGACGGAAAAACTTCAGCAACACTCTACGGTAAACCTTCAGCGAGTATAAATGACAGATAGTGAATTAAGTGATCAGATGAGAAACAAAAAGTCAATTGTAGGCTAGTATCAGTTATATTTGAGGCCAAAACAAATAAAAAGTAGTTTCTTGAGTTTATTTTTTAAGTAGTTATGTGGGGTTGTAATCATTTAAATATCTACCCATTTTTGGTGTGTGAATTATAACAATAATATACAACTAACTTTAATATTGTGTTTTGAATTGCAATAAAATGTTTAATTTTCGCCTGTAATTAATTTTTATTAATAATGATGGTTTACTCTAACGATTTTTAAAATTAACTTTATTGAATCTTATTAAACTAAAGATCGGCTTAAGGTTTTGTAATATCATGACCGGACGTCATTAAAGGGCAATGAACTGACGTGGGATACTTCTTTCGGTTTATTCGTAAAAGCAATACGAATGTAAAGTTGATAAATGAAAAATTTAAGTTACATGTGACAATGTAATTATGACGATATAATATGCACAATTCTTTGAAACTAGTATACAGACATAAAATGTAACTACTGAATGACTCACATAATCATACATTATGTGGATGAGATGAATTATTTTGTGGTTAGTGAAAAAGAGAGAGTAAAATGGTTTTTGTGAACGATGAGGAAATTTGACAGTCAATATTTTGTATGACTAAAGGCATAAAAAATTAGCAATCTAGCCAAAACTACATAGAATTTTAATGTTGTATTGGTATTCTATACCTTTTTATTACACCATTTGAAGACACTAGTGACAGAAGTTCCATTTGCTTGGGAAGGTTCTTTATATTGACAGTTGCTTCCTCTACTCTTTTTTTAACACACAGTTATCTCATCATCTCGAAAATTTTAATTAAGAATTGATAATTTATTTATTACCTAAATGAGTTAAGGACCGCCTAGAAAAACAAATTTTGTATTTTTGAAGAGGTAAGTATTCCAATTTACTTCCTCGTATGCTTGTACGTGGGATGCAAAATGTACTGTAATTATGAAAACTTTTGATCATGGTCCATGAGACTGAAAATATAAGAACTCCACCTTTTACTATGTATATCTCACCCGTTCATCCGTATGTCCGTGTGTCTTTTCATATACTTTTCTGTCTATTTGAGCGTAGCGATTCTGACTAGTTGATGAGCCAATGTTATACACCGTATTCACAGAGGTAGCTGCCTCTTGGCGATTCATGTGGTCTTGACGTTATAGAATTTCGAAGGATATTTCATACACCGTGAGGCAAAGATCACACCCCATTTTCATCCACCCGGTTTGAGCGGTGAGTGTTCCAGCTGTTCCAAACCTGATGAAGATGGTGTTCGCGTGTACAAGGTTCTTGGTTTAGGTGTTCTCTCACAGATAGGGGAATCCTCTTACCTGAAAATTTTTCACCCACTTTTAAAATGTTCCCACATTTAAATAGATTGATTCGAGACAATACACTTAATTTAGTGTCAGTAGATGTAAGCTGTACATTGCTATTATAATTAAGTCACATCATCTAACCATCCCTGTTGAAAGAATGTCCACTCTCATCCTGCCTTTTACTTCCTTGAATGCACACGATAAAATACGACAGGGAATCGCCTAGATGTATTTGCAAACAAAAATCGAAGTTGATCGATCAAACTGTATTCATTGTCTTAAACAAGAACCGAAAACAGTGCAATAACTTAACCGTAAGTTATAGCCTTTACAATTGTGGAACGGGTGGGCGTGGCATTGAGACACCTACACTGTGGGATGGGAATAACGACACTGACTTCTACAAATGGCCAACATCTCTCTTGCCAGCATGGTGGCGTAAGCAACATCTGAGACAAAGGTACGTCATTCTTCAAAATATGTGCTCGAGCCGAGTGTCTTTGCAAATATGCAATTGATAGCACTACTTATTGTGACAGGATTCATCACATTACAAATCGGGTAACGTGACAGTAACAATTGCGAATGATAAGCGTCACACGACCGTCGCAATTCCCCTTGCGGGCATGAAAACATGCTAGTATACTAAGATTTTAATTTAAAGTCGCGTGAAAAAGAACGTCTTTACACTTGGATCATGAATTTGAATGAAAGTTTCAGTCTCGCATAGTCTTCCAAGGGAGTAAAGACAAAACAAACTAGAAATGACGACGAGGGAAAAAATAAAGCAAAGCGTTATCTTCGCAGTCATTTGTGAAAGTGCGATCTTTGAAAACATTTACATTCAAATAAAGATTTATTTTACGGCCATGTTTCATGAATGGTATAATTATAGAGAAGAAGAAATGATATACATGTAAACAAAAACAAACAAACGAAACATAACTGACATTTACAAAAGTCGAAGTGTATAATTCACCGTGGCTCTGCGAACATCTTTTCAGCGGTGATGCATTTGAGCACACAAGGTTGTTAATTCGGCTCACTTTCTTTTTCTTCATCCCTTATTTCCATAACATCTGAAAGTATAACGAGATCTATACTTCTCTACGGTTGCAGTGTATGGGGTCACGTAGTCATCAAACAGACATATGAAAGGAAGTTAAGGTAAAAACGAAGGATGTGTCTACGGAATTTAACAGGAAGGTATGGGACAATTTCTATAGATACTTTGGAAATTGTATATGGCCTGATAACGATAGACATATACATCCAAAATTCGCGATACAGAATAATAATTAAACAAGGAAAGATACTAGAAATAAATGGAGAGACAATAACTGGAACAGACAAAGAAAAATGTAAAACATTAGATAAATAATTGCTCCAGGGATGGCAGGTGCGATTGGATAAGAGTATCAAAAAAAGGTTGACTTAAGAATACGAGTATATACTACAAGTAGACTTTGCGGAAAGATCGAGAAAGTGGTTTCGTTGGACGCTTCAGGTGATAGAGTTCATAACAGGCCATGACAATTTTCAAACGCATATGCAACGTATTGGGAGTTAAGATGAAGGACTCTGTATTTGTGGAAAGGAGGATGTAACGATAGGCATGTATTTTGTAATTGTCAGCAGTATGGGAAAGAGCGGGCAGAGTATCTATCGTTTTTAAAGAAGATCGGAATTTGGAAGATCAGAGATAGGCAAGAATTGATACGGACGCGGGAAAGATATGAAAAGTTGAGAGAATATGTCACTAAATTAGGAATGATAGGAGTTGAATTAAAAAAAGAAGAAAAGTAATAGAGAAGGAACAGTGAGACACGCAGAAAAAATGATACAATTACGAATATGAGACAGACAAGGAATACAAACGAGTAAGGACAATGGACGGAATGACATAACAGAAGATGCCTCCCTGGGTCCCCTACTCCAACGGCTCCCCAGAGCAAAGCAGACAAAAGGCGCCAAGATATTAAGATGCAGTACCCTTGCAACGACTATGTTGCAGATAAGGTGATTAATAGGATTAATTTATGTAAATAAATATGTAAAATCTAAACTCTGTAAATAAATAAATAAAATAAATATAAAAATACATCTGAAAGTGTGATAGTTTTGATTCATTTCAGCAAAATTTTCACCCCTAGGCACTCTAAAGGTATACCAGCGTAAAAGGGGTGGCACAAAAACCTCTCGAGTGTCTTAAATACATGGGAGAACCTCACCCTCATTTTCACTATGATAAAACATTTCAAACAAGACGTTAGTGACAATGAAGATCGCAGTTAATTTTGCCTCGCAATGTATGACGATACGAATAAGTTTTGGAATAGACTCCTCAAATCTTTTTAAATTTGTTTAGATAAAGGTAATGAGTATGTATTACATCCGCGTAAGCGGTAAAAAGCTTGAATGTCGATATACATTAAGTTAATTATATATATATATAT
>NNCF01126896.1:35008-54746 GCA_002313205.1 Laupala kohalensis
TATATGGTAGTGTATTGAGAGATTGGACCTACTAATTTCATGAATTGGCAACATTGCCCACCTGGCACATCGCAGTTAATGTGTTTACGGCGCAAGCACGCAGATCACTGGCGTGACGTCACTGCTGTTGTATTAACAGTATCTTATGGATGATGTTGATGAGCTGCTGTCACAGTCTTCTCCTGTACACGCATTGTTTCAATGCTCATCGTTTTAACTGAGGAATTCTCGCTCAGGAGATTGCGGCTTTGATGGTAGTGGGATTATGGTGTAAATGATCACAGGAGCGACATCGGAGGATACATACCCGTAGGCGCTTTCTGCTTTGACGACGGATGCTCTGTATTAACTTATCGACTTAGATTTGGAGACAGATGCTCTGGTGACGTAGGTGTTGATGTCGACATTAGCGGCATCGCAGGCTGTTAGGAGCGGAATCAGCTGAAGTGCTGGGTGCACTGATGAGAGGGGAGGGGGGTGGAGTGGGTAGTGGTGGCGGACACCGGTAGTGTTTCTGTGAATTATTACGCGACGCCGGTTCCAACCTTATGCGTTGGACGGCCTTAACGGACTGCTTTATAAAGGCGCGGACGCCACACGCTGTGAGTCGCGTATAGTACGAAAGTGAGGATTGATAATAGGGAGAGAGAAGAGAAGAGATGAGACATCACAGGATGTGCATCTGTGGATGCTGCGTTCTTTAGAATGGAATGACAAGAGTGCTACATTCTACATGTTTCTCTCTTGTATAATAAAGTGAATCTTGAATGATGGTTTTATTTGTTTTATTCCGTGTGTGTGTATTTTATAGATATTTGAGCAAAGATTTTTTTTCTTCACATTATCGTAGTATGTATATTCTTATTATGTTTTCCTACTGCCACCGAGCATTGCTCACATATTAATGAATTATTATTATTATTATTATTATTATTATTAAGTTCCATTATATATTCATTATTTCTGGTGAAAGTAGAAAATATCTCTGTTATTTTTCCATCACAATAATTAACACTGAAATAGAAATAAAATATAGAAAGATTAAGGTCTCAGTCAAACAACATAATGTTTGCCTATTTCCGTAATTGCGTTTTTTCTTCAGTAATCATATATTTATAAAAGTATTATATATTATAATATATTTTCATTTTAAAATTACAGTCGGGTAAATTTGTCACAGTAATGGTGTGTGAGAATATTTTGTTTCATTATACTTAATGAATTTTCAAATCGTATCACAAAAGTTTTGTTGTGTGAAGTATTTCTCTGTTGCTATCATTTCTGGAAGAAAAAATTCCGAAATCACCACATATATTTGCCACATACATCCCCTTTACAGAAATATATAGATATGCATTGGTCGATTAACGTTATTACTTAACTTACGTGAAACATATAACAATACGCAACCGTAGTGAGCTTGGTTTACCGCATCACACCTGTTTAACTTCCTCTCCATCTGTATCCCTTTCAGTAATGTGCTTGAAGTAAGCCCCGCAGGACTGTGGCTTTCACCTAACATCAATTACTTTCATCCCACAGTTCCTCATTCTGATACCACAAGTGGAGCTCGAGAGATTTGTGGCCACTGAGTGAAGTAACTAACACTTCTTCACTTCCTGTCCCTCGTAGGCCATCATATAGGCGCTGAATGTTTCGAGCAATAGAACGGAATCACTCCATGGGGGTGATGCCACTATTGTTCTATATACATACGTGACTGACATGTTTTTAAACTAAAAAGAAAAAGAGAAACTGAACATTAACAGCGGGAAAGAATATTATTCCTTGACGGAGTGTTATTTATATAATAAATTTATATTTATAACGCTAGAAACGCAGGATTCTGTCTTGAAATTTTTAAAAAATTGTGGTCAACAAAACTTTTCCGTTGTTCTGCCATGAGGGAATCGAAATGATGTGCCCGAATGATATATCGAATAAAATTCGAACGAATATTTACACTCCTCGAACATGCTGATGAGATAAGCTAAATCTTTAATGTGATTTTTTAGCACTTATCTTTAATTCAAATATATATGAAGAGCTAGACTGTAAGTCACATTGTGTCAATTGTATTTGTTCAAAAGAAGAAAAAAAAAACGTTTTAGTATGATGAAGGGTACCAAAACGGATATCTTTTTTTGTTTGATACCCTAATGTGGTTTCGTAAATATATCCATATTTTATACCTCTATATTAAAGGATTGAATAAGGATATACCTTTTTAAAAAATCAAATCTATAATATAATACTCTATAATATTATGATTCTATAATATTTTTTGCACTGTAACTTTTTAAATATTTTTTAAATTATGCAAAATAATGCTTTTATAATTGTAGAACTGCTAAATTTTTATATTTATAAATGAACAATTTCTTCACTAGAAATAAATCCACTTTCTATGATTTTTCCATTGATGCGCATTTAAAATAAATGCAGTATGCCTCAAACTTTGAATTTGATACCACTTGAAATGGAAAAAGAAAAAAGAACTAACGGATAAAAATTGATTTTAACAAAAAAAGAATCAATACAATTTTGAGTTGTAGATATTGTATTTGACCCAATATCAACACAAGTCAAAGCGTTTAAATCATAGGTTTCTGTGGTTTGTTCAAAATGTTGATAAAATAGACATAATGCATTTTGCATTCTAACTTCTTACGAATTAATTCCGCGGTCTGTTTAACCCATTTGAAAAGTTTGAAGAACTTTTTGAATAACAATGAGTCCATTCGTCTTTCTGTCTATTATACTGTGAGGATTGTGTTGTTACACCTTTATCACTCTACGTCGCAATTTTATTCATGAAGTTTCATTTTTTATACGTTCTATATTTTTAAATCATGTTATATAACTTTATTCCGGAATTCGTCCAAAACATAATTTTAAGAGGAAAGATATGGATATCACTATAGGAACTGGGGAGAGGAGAAATGATGTATTTCGTTATTTCCTGCCTGTGCACTGTATCATGAGAATGAAAGTCACGTTTTTTCCTCTTCTAAATCGATATTTGAGACGAAGAACGTAGATACGAATTGAGGAAATTGAGGGTGTCGAAGAATGAAAAAAGATGCGACCAACGTTTTTTATGCAGAAGAAAATGATTAGGTGTATTTTCTTGTCACGGTGGTTTATGTCGTACTACGTGTAATAGTGTACCGATAATGAAACATCTTGGAAACTTTCAATTATTTCTGAAGAAATTTACAACAATCCCTAATAATCGAATCCATTGTCGTGTAGGAATTTCAATTTTTTTTTCTGGTCGATACCTACAATTTTATGAAGTTCGGTAATAATCCAATATTATTTGATGAAAGCAGCCCGTCTCACCTCGGTGACGCTTATACTCACCTTCACCCGGTGTCTTCGATATAAAGTTCGCTTGAAAATTTTCACTCTATGTAGCACTGAATGGTTTAAAATGAACTTCCACGATCATATTCTTTAGGGGTTGAGATTGTCACCAAGTTATGTTCTATTTTGATTCGCGAGTTTGGAGTATGAATTAAATATACTAGAAATTGAAGTTTACTCTTTTATTATATCTTTATATTAATTGCTGTGAAGATGAGTGCGTGGTTGCAAATATTCTATTCGGTGTTCTTTCATTACGTGACACTGAAAGATCATTTTCGTTAAATGGAATGGAATGGTCGACAGTACTAGACAAGCATCACAGAGAGAGGAGGCATGATGTGTATTATAAATACTAATCTTTCATCTTTCATATTTTAAATTTAGTACTTATGATGCATATTGTTGTAGAAAAAACGAGGAGGTAAAAAATGGAGGGATCACAATTAAGTTGAGCCTGGAGAGTTTTTGCACGATGTAGTGGTAACTTGATCTGAGAGTTTTGGAAAGAAGTATAACGTCCATGAATACGAAGTGAATTTGATAAAAGTAAAGTACAGCTTGATTCAGTGGCTAAGTCATAAAAAGGGTTGTTTGTTGGAATCCCGAGATACTGATAACGTATTTACTGTATCACTCGATGTCACTATCTAGGAATAAATGGAATATTATTGAAATAATTAGGTATTCGTAAATTAAATAGGGGTACAACATTTATTAGAAAGATTCATTTTTCAATTTCCCGAGTTATTTGCAAATTTTATTTTTGACACCTTTATATATATTTAAAGAATATTGCACGATATATTTTGTGGATTTTGAACGACAAGGACAGGAAAAGACGACATTAAATCGTAAACGAACGAAAAAAACATGTTATCTATGCGTATACGCAGCGTTGCCCTGACTGATTTATCACGGAGGAGTGAAATCTACGAAAGGCGGGAACTTTAAATTTTATGAGAATGTTACTTTCTTATTGCTGGTGGTCACTGAAAAGAAAGTTTTTAAAACTCCTATTACAGTGTGGTGAATTGAAGTGAAATGCGATTATTCTAATTTTCGCTATAACTCAGGAATTAATTTGGATACCAACTCGATTTTTATTTGTTAATGCTGTTAATCCCATTATCTAAAAATAAGAATTACGTTTTTATATATTTCAGTTTTTAATGGTAGAGTAAAAAAATAGTGTGTCACCCACAATAACGCATTAGCCTTATGTAGTCTCCTTCATACTTTAGTCACCCAAAAGGGATCAAACAATGCCTCATTCACGTCTAAAATTCTATTTCTACTTTTTCCAATATCTTCTACGTATTTTAGGGATTACAAAGGGTACACATAGTTCAATAAAATTCTCTAGAAGCGAAATGGATAGTAAAACGGTAAACATAGCACTAACAAATGAAATATAAATTTGATGGAATGAATGTAAGTTTGGTGAGGCTGAGGACGGGATGTACGTTGTTCAGGTACACAATGTGAATTTAAAAAATAACGTTTGAGTATATATAACAATAATAATAATTGCATTATTATATATGTATATTCTATATGTACATAGTATAATGGATGAGCAGGAAGAGATAAACCGGAATATGTGGGATATAAAAGAAACGTGAAGAAAGGAACTTGGTATGGGCGCAGCGTAGTGTAGGCAGAAGGAGATGGGGATGATGGAGGAGGATGAAGGGGAAATTGTGGTGACTCGTTCCGATGTTGTAGAGTGCGTGTGAAGGCCAGAGGTGGGTGGGNGTGGAGCGGTGGAGCGGTGGAGCGGTGGAGGTCTAAGGTGCGAGGTGTGCTCAGGTGAGCGTAGCCCTGCAGTGCGTCATCAAACGTCAGACGCCAGATTTACTCCCCTCGCTAGCGTGGCTCCTTCCCTCCTTCCCTCACACCCTCAACGAAAGGCCACGTGCGCTTATGTGGGACAGGGAAGGTCATCTAACACGAGAACCATGAACTTGGAGGCGGGCTCCGCTGCATCCGAGAAAATTCGGAAATTTATATCACACACGGTACTAATATATATTCTACACAAGAGAAAATTATCAATTTATAATGTTATATATTTTGTATCAGGAAACCATGCGAAGATAACAGCAGAACTATTAATTGCTTGTAATAAATTTTAAGATAATTTTACATACATTATACCGCAGTCAGTTCGTAATATAATGCCATGTAATGAAAGAAGATGCAATTTTTTTGACATTACAAGAACCTTACATCGGGAAACAATTAATAATACAATGATTGAAGAAATACTATTTACTTTTTATAACAATTTTTGATAGCACTATGTCCAGCATAAAAACCTTATGGATCGGGTTTGTCAGCAGCATCTGAAGAGGCAGATATTTGTGAACTTTAGAGTTTCTGTCCACTTTTTTCCTTTCAAAAATAGTAAAATTGTTTTATATATTAAAAAATTTAATTTTAAAATTTGAACTATGAAAACATAGAAACCAGTAAATCTTGAAAAGGATTTATTTCTTCATAGCTTTCAGCTGGTAATTATTGAAAATTCAAATTAGTTTATATTCACATATCAATAACGATTCATTCATTGTTTTTATAACTTTAGCAACGACTATATTAAAACATTAATACTGTATTTTTCTTTTTATATAGTATTATATGAAATAAATAATTTAAAAATTTGTTATGCAAAATATTATCAATACTTGAACAAAGAGCTATTGTGCTAATATAACTATTTCTGGAAGGCCAGTAGTAATGAAGGTTACACTATTATGGATGTACTCGAATGTATTAGGTACGTATCTTAGGCGTCCCAACTTCACTTGACAATACATTTTCTCTCGACACCCATCAGGGAAAGTATGAAACAGCTAGCTTTATCCAACGTACTAATTGACCATTACAAAAAAATATCGCTGCAGGTCTACACACTTTTCTGAAATAACTACATAGAAAAATTGCCTGAATTGCGAACTAACGACCCTGTGTGATTATTGTGCGCATTTTAATGGACTGAACTGCTGTATAGTGGCGTTAATATGAACTACTATGAGAGTTGATGGTAAGGTGTATTAAGTTCAATTCAGTTTAAAAGGGCTCTATTAGACATTTTTATATTTATATACAAACAATTGCAAAGAATATTGGCGGGACTGAGGTCCCATGTGATGAGCCTATGTGATGAGCCCGAGGATGCCGAAGGCTGTGCATATTGTTCTCTGGTATTCACTTTCAACGGATGTTCTAGTTCCTAGGTATTTAAGTTTTGCGAGAAAAATGTAACTAGAATAATGTAACTAAGCCGAATAATACAACAATAATATTTGTTGAACACCGTTGGGAACCTCGGAAAACCAACGGGCAAGTTAAACAAGTACAATACATATATTACAAGTAAGTATGTAGAGGTAATGGTAATAAAATTAACTCTACAGTAATACATCAGTAAGTATATATTATAAGTAATAATAATTAGAAAATCATAAGTTGTAAAAGTAATAATCATTGGTAAATAGTAGGTAAAGAAATATGTTAGTTCTCTTTGTTCCCCTGACAATATTACAGAATCTGCTCAGGAGTTGCACTACCGTTGATCTGTTATCCCTCATAATTTCTATTGCCAGATCAATATTTATTGTTCGTTCGCTAAGTCCCCTTCAGAAAACCATTTGCTTCGATTATGTTCGGTTTTGGTGCGAAACAATAAAATGTGAATCCATTCCTCCCCTTCCGCGCAGAGTAGACAGTGTCATTTAACTAGCCTCCTAGTTTTCAGATTTTCCAACCTCCCCAATCTAAATCATGCATACCCTGCTCTCTCTGATTTATTTAACCAATCAATACGTGGTTTTCGTTCCCATTCCCTAGCGACCACCATTTGTATTATAGGAGAACGCTTCTCTAATCCTGTGTACTATTTTGATGCTATCTAAAATATTTGCATAATTGTATTCATTTACGTAATTGTGCCACAATTATATTGTTCCCCAAGTTAAATTTAATTTTTGTGCACCATCCGACATCTCTATTGTTTTTTTAATATTTTAGTACAATTTCATTCTTCTTGCCACTTTCGACGAAAAGTCAATATTTCGATGATTTTAATTTTTAGATACCGTTTAGTGAATATTCTCCGAATTCCCACAGAATCCTGCTATTAGCTGTGCATGTAGAAACTCACAGAATGTGTTTCAGATAACCGGTCTGGAGGGAGGCAAAAAGAATTGCCCATAATTTTGCTCCGTATGCTATAATGGGTACTAACACTGAATTAAACATTTTACCAGAGAGCTTTGGAACAATTTCAGGAACTCTAATTGAACATTCTTTTATTTTATTGAGGGCAAACTTACCTTTTATTTTTGCTCTTTCTTTGTGTCTACTCCAACTCAGATTCATTGATAGCTGTACCCCTAATTATGAAAACTTTAACAATATCTAAGGTTTAATACTAAGTTTAAATAAATATACACTATATCTTGCGTTGCCGAAAAGATCTGACCATTGTGCTATCTCGAAGATGATTTGAGACGATATCAATTTTGCCTATGCCACCGATTAACAAATATAATAAAACGTGTTGTTTTCGCATGAATATACTCTTCAAAATTTAGAATCAAGTCTATCTTTATTAATTTAATAACAATAATAATAATAAGAGAATAATAAATCAGCTGAATAACAATTCTTTATCTTCGGAAAGGAGGTGGAAGAGGACTCTTATACCTTTGGTCTTTGAACAAGAAGCAGGTGACAACCACGAAAGAGTATTTTCTCTGGTCGCAACATCATTGCACAAGTCAATTGTATTATCAGACAATCTGGATGATGACTTTTATTACAGCACTATTAGTAAAATGATAGAATAATGGAAATCAAAAGCTCTTCATGGTATACTTCCCCATTCAATATTGCCGACAAAGATGCATTGAAGATTTGGTTCAGAGATGTATCTCTGTTAAGAGAGGCTGAAGGTTTCATTCCTGGTATTCAGCATCAGGTTGTCGCATTTAAGAAATACAAAAGAAACATAAAAGTAGAATGCGGAATATGTCAACAAGCATTAGAAAAAAATCACGTGATAACTGGATGCACAAATTTGTCTAATAGAGAATATTGCCATCACCAGAACCTAACCGCAAACATAGTTCATCGACTCTCGCAATAAAAACAGGATCAGAAACAAAAAGTGTCTATATTACAACCACAGAATCCCTCCTACAATGGAGAATGAAATATGTAGATTGTACCATAATATCCCAATCCATACTCAGAAAACAATCACAGTGAATAAACCTGACATCTTCCTCCATGACTGACAAAAAAAATCTGTATTCATCATTGATGTCACCCACCCAGTAGATTGCAATATCAATATAACTGAAACAGGAGAGTTATATAAACAGACATCTTGCAATATAATACAAAGAAATATCCACCCCCCCAGGGGACTTACATCTAGTAAGTACGTGTTTGGCGAACACGGGGCCCCGAGCTGAGTCTGGCATTACTTCCACTTACTTGTGCATGGTTCTTTCCTTTCTCTTTCCTGACCTCCCTTGGTCACCTCTTGTTCTTTTCGATCCCGACGCTAGTAGGGCTAGGGTATCTTTCATTTTCCTCATTTTTTGCCCTCAAAGTTTTGATGTATGTTTTGAGATATGTTTTGGTATGTTGTAATTCAGGAGGGTTTTTAGAGGGTGTGGTTGAGTCATTCGGGAGTCCCACACGTGGGGAGAGTCATGTTGGCTCTCCCTAGTGCGTAACTGCATTTTCCCTACCTGTACGAGTGTTTAGGGCTCCAATGACTTTTGATGTCGAAGAGCCGTAAAGCCCCACAAAAAAAAAACAAAGAAATATACAGGTTTCATTCCAGAGACGTTCATAGAGTTGTCACGGCAAATGGTTTAATTAATAAGAATCTTAAAAAAGCACCTGAAAAAATCCAGAAATAATCGCTAAATCACAAAAATGGATCATTTTGGAAACATGTACTCACTATTTTGGACTTAAAGAGATTAACAAAATTCGAAATTACGACAAATGTGAGGCTGCATGTCTAATGCTATATACTGAACTGTCTAATGCTATATAATAAATGGAAATTGTTGATTTTAATACCTTCAAGAGCGAGCACGATTTAATAAAATAAACAAGGACTAAACCGATCATAATGGAAGAATGTGTCGAGAGTTTGCAGATCACCTATTGTCAAGAAAAGTAGGTAGAAAGAGCGAAAATTGACAGAAGGAAAATAATTAGCGGAGATTTCAAAAGAAAACAATTTAGAACTGAAGGAGGACGTAAAAAGGAAATGAAAGAGTTTGCGGAGTGCATATATGGTATGATTAGAGAATACATCATAATTTTGAAAACATTAGTGCAAGAACTGAACGGAATGTATAAGAAGCATTGACAAACCGGAATTATGTCGGTAAAAATGTGTGATACATTAAAATTAATATAAAGAGTTGTGTTATCTATACATAAAAAGGATGAAGATTCACGTATCATACGCAGAGATGTGAGCGGCTTAAAAATATTGGTTTTCGTCTGAAATATTAGTAAAAAGGGAAACTCACCTCCCGCTTTCATTTCAGAGTTTACGCATCGCAGAAACCATCCAGCTTTCGTAGCTTCGTATTCATCTCAAGGAATAAGTTATTTTTCAAAATTCTTATTTTGGACCACCATTAGTTAGAAGGTCACGAATTTGAATTTTGACTGAGGTACCTTTTCATCGTTCTGTATACGGTCTACGACATACCGCCGTCTGATCGAAGAGCATGTAGTCATTTCGACGTGTAGATCTAGGTCAAATATACGAGATGTAGAATCTATGTCCTCCAGCCTTCTCCCTCACTCCCATTTCTACTGCGAAACGACACGTGTTCTGAATCCAAAGTAAGGGTTGCCTGAGGAAGATGAGATTCCTAAAAAGCATTGCTTTCAAACATCATCTAAAATATGCTTCAGGTTCTGATAGAGATATGATCTGATTGAGATCACAGATTGCATTGAGACCATTAAGTTTATTTCAAAAAAAACTAAATGTTTAATTAAGACCATTTAATGTTAAACTCTTCATACTTGGGTATGTTTATTCATTATAGTGTCACTGTATTTTCTGTGTTTGTTTTAGTGAATTTTAAAATTACGTATTATATTCAAATTTCTCTCTGTGTTAGAACGCCTCTTGGAGTAGTATCATCATCTTCTACATTAGTTTTATATCACGTAAGTTCTCATCTTTCCTGAGGCACGGCATGGTAGCTTCACACATAGAGTTAGGATAGGGTAGAGCGAGTTTTGGTCTCTGCGCATGTGTTCTAACATTGAATATCGTGGTCACGTGACTTAGAAGAAGCAGTTCCTTCCATAAGAATACATGGAATTCTGTGTGATTGGAACATTTTTAAAGTGACAGTTCGTTTCAATTAGCTAAATTTCAAAAACAAAAAGAAGTAGGAGAAGTGATTAGAAAGAGTATGTTGTATTTTTACGCTGCAAATAACTGTGAGATACTAGTTCAGTTGACTTTTTAAAACTAAAAACTTGGAAGCAATAGTCGTCGGTTAATCATCATGGAACATTTTTATGAGCTGCTACGCTTATAATTGCGCAGAATGTTCTAAGAAAGGAGGAATAATCACATCGATCATTTCCAGATCAATTGTTTGTGTGTCATATAATACAATTATACATTAGTGTTAACGTATTAGCAGGAAGTTTCGACTCCGTTTCGAATAATCATGTGTTTAACTGTGATGAACAACTTACTTTGACATCTTCATGAAAAAGTACATGTTTATAATAAGTGACGTTTGCAGAAAAAAATCTTGGAGGGGGCTTTAATCTCTGAATAATCTTGGGTTATGGGGCCGAAGCTTAGCAGTATTATACTATTTTAATCATCAAGTTATGATATAATAGCTACGACATAAGATATTTAAAATTTATCGGTACACCTAATATTTTCACTAATTTTCATAAATTACTTCTTCAGAGGTGTATTATTTCTGATTGGAGTGACTTGAGCTCCCCAAGTACCTCCTTCTGTACCTACGGAACATGATGTAATTTACACAATAAACGAGAAATGAATAAACATTATGATAATATGCAGTTGTACACACTTGATAAGTTTTCTGTGTCTGATACTAAATTGAAACTGTCTGGTGTGGTGTTTATGAAATGTATCATTTAAAATAAAAACATTCTTTTTCTGAAACCCTAACGATTTTCCAGTTCTTTAGATGATAACTTTCCAAGCAGTTCGTTGAAATGACACTTATTTCTTTAGTGTTGTCTGAGTCTCTCTTACATGTTTTACAATTTACGTGGCACGCCTTACATGTTTTACATTTTCTTTATAAAATATATTCATTTGACACATCATATACTCCACATCCTTTCCTCCTATTAGTTAACTGAA
Organism: Laupala kohalensis; assembly: GCA_002313205.1. NCBI lineage: Eukaryota > Metazoa > Arthropoda > Insecta > Orthoptera > Trigonidiidae > Laupala > Laupala kohalensis. The sequence goes on from NNCF01126896.1 coordinate 46,800, forward strand.
CAATATTTGTGTGTGCATACTAATAGTTAATTTTCTGATTTTAATATTATAGGTAGTTTAGAGAAAAATTGAAGGGAAATAGTGCATAATTTTTTTCTACCTGTATCTTGTTGTACTAATCTATGTTCTAAATAACATTTTCTCTTTTACATGATACTATTAATAAATTTAACGATATACTTTCAATAAATGATTCAATTCTTACTTCAGTGAATTAATATGCAGTAATGTTTAGGCTTTCAATTGATGTATTGATGAATGTACTGCATTACAGACTACCCTTTATTCAATACTTCATTTTGCAGACCTTATAATTGCAGTATACTCTGGTTTATTTTTCTGATCTCAATAATTGTTTTTTTAATAATAAAGATTGGTTTGTACTTTACAAGTGGTTTATACTTTACATGGGTCGGACGAACGTTAAAAGAGCTTTATCAGCAAATTATTATTTTTTCTATAGTGTTCAATGTTTGTGTTAGAATGCTTATAATGTGGCTAGGTTATTGTTTATGGTTTTTTTAACTATCGTGGAAAGTCTCATGTAGTCATTGCTTCCCTTCAAACAAGAAGATAACGCAAACGTGTGTACAAACCGCCTCTAACATTGGTCACTGCCCCCGTTAGAAGTTCAAATTCACCGCGCTACATTTTGACTTGTCTCGTGGTTTAATGTTGGAACACATTTCATTCTATTGCGCAACTTGTTCACCTTATCCTAACTCTATGGTTTCACACTAACCGTTTTCTACTACACTCTTCCAAATTAATTTTTTACTTCAGATGTGTCTCTGTCAATTCCTGTTCTTTCTTAGAAAAGAAACAGTGATGTTCTAGTGTTCTAACTATGATCAAGCATTTTCACTTGCTTCATTTTATGTTACCTGCTTTAATAGGTTGTATTATCTTTTGAATTAGTACTTACCTCCATTTTATGCCTCATTCTTGTTATTGCTCTTGTTATTAACACCATTACGTCGGAACAACTTAGTTTCGACAATACAATAGTAATGTAGACAGTAATTATTTCTGCTTTGTCCTCTATGATTAGCTATTTGTTATCTACAAAAATATCGCATATGAATATTTTTTTGGTTCTTACTACCTATTCATTGTTTCATAAAATGGTACAGAGGAAAGAAATGGTGAAAATAAAACTTTCAATACATATAAGGATACGTACCATTTTGAATTTTTAAAAATTATATTGAATTTTTTAATAATTTCCATAAATTGTTGTGGTTTGTAAAGAAATTACAGGATGTACTTGGTGAATGAAGATTACGACGAATTGAAATTGGAAAACGGAGAAATAATTTTCTTATTCTTAAAATTTCCTTTCCAATGATTTTTCATGGTATCTTATGAAACGTATCGAATCGGGGAGAAATGTTCTCGTAAGGTGCAATAAAAAGATTATTCTGATATAATAACAGATTCATAATTTTATTTCTCCCGACATTCCCCACATTCAAATCCCTCACACGCAACACAGCACCCTCTCTTCCATTCGTGCATTCTCTTATTCCTGCTCTACACACACACCAAAGAGTCTCGCGTGCCGACTGCGAGTTCAGAGCGGAGACGCTCCTTGTAAATAGAGACGTCGTCTCAGGGAAGAACAGAGGGGCACGAGACACGGGTGTTGCAAAGAGAGACGCTGTTCTCTCCAGCTGACAAGACACCCTGCGTCGGGGAGGGAACTCGCTCTCGACAGGGATAACGAGACAAAAACTCACACGATGATAGCAAATTTACGTGAATGGATATCCCGTAGTGTGCAGGTATTAATTGTGGAAAAAATATAATATGGAAGTTTTACATTGAGAAATTATACTATGTAGGCTTTGCATACTTCTATCTTTTATAAATATTAAATCCGCTACTGCTCTTGGACCCTTGATCGGTATTGATGGAATGGTCCCTTGCTTGTTTCCGGAGGGTAACTCACTGTATTATCCCTCGCGTGATCATACGCGGTTTGCACTTGCTTTTTGTCAATAAGGTTTATACAATAAATTTAAAAAAACTGGAAACAACTATAATCTTGGGAAAATAATGTTGCTCGTCTTTCAACATGAGATAGAAAATTCAGTGAAATGTGATTTTCAAATATACTATTTATCACTGTATCTACATCTGTTTGCTCTGGGATCTATATCGATGATCGATTTCTGAGTGGATTTCATTCATGAATGAATAAAATTGAAACTTCTTTATGTTTACTAATTTTGATCTAAAAATAACTAAGTATATTACGATGCATACATTATTCGTCTTGAATTTAATGTAATTAGAATTTAAAGTTCGATTTGGTTTCGAAAAAACATTTAAAAACAAAAATGAAACATCTTTAACTTGTTTTTGCAGGTAAGATTCGATTTATTTTTCATTTTCAAATACATATACAGCAGGAACCAGAATTTGATATTCAACCTGTATTGAAGTTTGGAAATAATGTTATTACGGATACCATGTATGTTAAATGTATTAGCGTTTCACTTGATGCTTGCGATTGATTCTCATGTTCTCCATATCTTTATTGTGCATTCTCATTTCGTTATTTACGACACTCTACCCCATTTTTAAGGAACAAAAATATGATGACCATTCATAATACACATTTAAAATTCAAAATATCATAGACTTTTCAATCATGCGGTTGAAACAAACAGTAGAAATAAGCACTACTTAAATTAGAAGTACTAATTTCTAGAATTGAGATAATAATGTTAAGGACAAGAATCATCCTCTTGCGCGAATTATCAATGACGAAACCTCCTCTTGCCTTCGAATTACAATAGTGATTTCATACATTTTCGTAATTCAATTTTAGTTCAGTCAGATATAAAATTACACTGCGCTTCCTTTTTTCAAAGGACTCCTGTAATTGTACTTAGGAACTAGGTAGAACTTCTTACGTGGATTAGGAAGATAAAACTCGATAAATACTAGCTGGGATTTAACACAGCTATACGGAGAACTAACTGAATTACCCATCGTATTCGAGTATATGTAGAACGCAATTAGGTCTGAGAGCCCTGTTCTTCTTTTGTATTATCCTCTTTCGGCTGTAAATTTAACTTAGAGGAGAGCTTGTTTCACGGTTTGGAATTTACGCAATGGTTTTTACAAACCTTCTTTTCCATTTGTGTAGAGAAGTAAGTATTCACGCTCTGTATCTACGAGAATTATCACACGTAATGCGAACAGATTTCCACATCTTCTAAAACATAAAACAAGTTATAAAAAAATCTATATAATATTAAATTTTAACTCCTTAGAGTATGAACCAAATCATGAATACAATTTTATAGGGTATCATGAATTTTTCCTCAATCATTTTCTTGATAAATAACAGATTCAAAATAGTATAGAAACGGATAAAATATCTTTTTCTGTTCCTTTTAATTCTGTCGTTCATGTTTCAAGTAATCCAGCGACGAGAAAATCATTCATGTTTATTTTTCAGAGGTAAATAGCAATTTGACAAATATTAATTTTGTTGATTGCTGTTCCGATTGTCTCCTTTTCTCAAAGAATGTTCAAGGTACTAAACACATTCCCTGTGCTGGAACTCTGTGCACACATACCGCAACACATCTGACACTGGCAACGTGCTCTTGAAGGCTTTGCCAGTCCGACGGGAGTAACCTTCTGCGGTGGGTGTGGAGACCGCTCAAACAAGGTATATACACTAACACCACTGTGCTTCGTTGTTCGCTCGCTCGAATTGGCAGCAAGAACAAAACAGGAGATGTGACAGCAAAGGAAAGTCCTCAGACTCAAAAGGTACTGAGGAAAAGGCGAATTTAATGAAGGTAAATATGTTCTCAGGGAGGTATTAGAGAACCAAACAAAATATTAAAGATTTTGAGTAGAATTACCGAAATTAATGTGTAATAAGATTAAAATATTCTCATCTGAGATCAGAACTCAATTAATAAATTAAAATGCTAAAACCTCATAATAACGACATTACCTTTCTATTAAACTCGTGATAATGGTCAGTAAAGAAATCTTAACTAGTTTTTTAAGGGTTAACTTACATTCTACTTCTGTAAAAGTGAATTTGTAGAAAAATATTAACTGAAAAGAAACATGCATATTAATGGATAGTGACTAATTTTTCGACACCACTTAAGGTAGAATGGTTGTTTGGATGACACCGGTCTAGTATCTGTTTTATTTCTTTTACCAAAGACAAAATGTTTTCTTCGAATGAGTCTAACTTTTGGCATTTTTTGCCAAATCTGAATACTAGCATTTTAAATTAACATGTAGTATTATGGAAAAGCTTTCGTTGGTTCAAATATTCCGAAATATCTTTTTCGAGATCGGGATAATATAAATTAAATAATTAAATTCATTTATTGTCAAAAAAAAATTATCTCGGTTGTCACAAACTAAATGGAGTTTCCAATAATATAAAATTTTACAGTTTCTTTCAAGCATGGAGAGAATAAATGAATTTGATCACGGCGGAAGCAGCAGCGGAATCCACTGATCCATTTTAACATTTCAAACTATGATGGAAGCCTGCAGCATTCAGAAACTATTTACTAACCTTGATTTCAACGTTGAACCCCGTTGAGCTGCTTTGTTTCGAGTAATAAGGTAAAGTGCAACAATTTCAAATGACATGGATAATCGCATTACATGAGCTCGTTTTATTTAATTTATGTTTCCAACTGAAATCTAGACGCCGAAGCTTAACTAGTATTATCCACTGCTACCCATTAGTCACGTAATAAAATATATTATTACCAAATTACTAATTAACAATACAGACTTCAATTTGATACTGTACACGATGAATATAATCTTTAAATAGTGTAATAGACTTTAAATGTATTGATCAATGCATTATATGAAAGACAAATTTTCAATCATTTGAATGGCACCTCAAGCAACCCTCTCTCCTTTAATTTAATTGGATTCTAGTCAGATTGACAATATAATTCAATTGTATGCAAATGCGGGATAAGTTGTAGATGTACGTAGTTAAACTATACAGCAAGGGTGCTACAGAAACAGGCGAGTTCACAGAATACAATGCAATGTAAAACCATGGACCAATCTGTCTTTAACACCTTAACCTTAACTCCTTTTCCCTAGTCTGTAGGGGTCGGAGAGATGGGATGATATGATACCTCCTACTTTGATGTCGCGGGGGAATTACCAGGGTGCCGGATGCCCTTCCTGCCGCACCTCCCCGAGGCGGGTGATCAACGAATGACATGGGGGTGAATGACGATGAGTAAATGTGAAATCATGATGGAATGACAGGCAGGAGAAACGGGAGAACCCCGATAAAACCCGCCGCGAACACCGCTTCGTCCACCACCGCGAATTCTACTCGGATCGGACAGGGTTTGGATCAGCGTCACCAGAGGTACACTAGGCACTACGCTAGGTACCTAAAGCGATAAAGCCCTTATTTGTCCTCCGTAAGACCGTAATATTATCCTCCGTAAGACTCTAAGATATTTTCCCCCGTAATATTACCCAGGGCTGTAGTCTAGTGGTAGTGTCATTGCTTCCATGATACCGTTGAGCGGTAGAGTGTAAGTTCAAACCTTGATCGACCGAACATGGTTAGGTTTTCAGCTGGGGTTTCCCTCGCCTACTCCAGACAAATGTCGGTTTGTTACCTTTGTTCCCTAGCAGCCCAACAATTTTCCTTCCCAATTCCCTTGCCCAAGTCACGGTTAGGTGGAAGAGGGGCCCAAATGGCCCGAACCTTTAGACTTAGGCCATAAGCCATTAAATAAAAATAAAATAAGAGGGAATTGAGATTGAGTTGAAACAAATAGAGAAATAAGAATCAAACACTCTGATCAACTTGAAAAAAAACAAGGAAATGGTGACACAAAAGGAGAATGAAAAAGTCGAGAGGAAAATAAAATAAAGATATAATTATTTCGGTTTCAAATATAGAAGAAAAAAAACAATTGAACTTTTTCTACTCGTTTCCGGAGGTGATACGCTTCCAATCAATGTACCTTCAAAAACACCTTGACAAAAGCGGTCCGCATGGTGAAATATTACGAGTTATTTGTGAGGGCATCAGAGTCAAAACAGACTGTTATAAAAAGTCTGTAATTTGTGTGAGTATATGAAGTATTCATTAATGATTGCAATGTGCACTTTATCGCATTTGAGCGAAAAGTGAGGGATGTAGTCAAGTGTAGTACATTTTTATATTAAATGTGATTTTCTTTCTTTCAGTCTGAAGAGATAAATGAATTTCACGCTGCATTATAAATTTTCCATCTCATAATAATACCTTGGGCTAGCTAGGTACGTTCTCATTTTGAGTTCAGGACTATGAACTTAGTTTATTTTCAATTTTAAAATTTCCTTTGTTTTTGCGGGAAGCGCCACAGTGCAATTAATTAGCAGTTTCACCCGGAGCGACGCTCCTCGACAGTGGATTTTGTTCGTTATGTCCCAGTACTTAAAATTGAATACTCAGCAAGTACATATTATAATCCTCTAAAATGCTTAGTTTCGTATCATTAAAAAAAATTTATGGAATATATCGAATATTTTGGATTAAGTGTGTCATAATTGGCACAGTATTAAGCTGCTGGCTATATTTCATTGCTAAATAGTTGTATAGCGTTAGCCTGCATTTTAATAATATAAATATAAAAGAACTATAGCTTGGAAGTGAAGGATCTCACTTAACACGAAAGATGTTGTTGAAATCACATAACAACGTATCCCTTCACATAACTTGGTTCATTTAAAATTATGGTTTATACTTTTTTTTGTGTGTGTGGGGCTTTAGGGCTCGTCAATGGTTTATACTCAAAACACGAAAGTAATATCTCAAATCTCGTCAAAGTCGTATTTTCGTGAATTATCAGATCATTAAATGCAGACATTGCGGAATAAGTGTTTCAGGCGGTTCTCTAATATTTTCTCTTGATTAAACAACACATATCCTTTAACTCTGACAACAATCAGAATGTTGTTGAAGGCTAAATTATCTACATCTCGCAGAAACAACGGTATGTGAATCTACAATTTGACTTTTCATTCGTATGTTTTTGTTTCTCTATGTTTCTAAGAAGTACATTGCAATAAGTGTTGTACCAGATGTGGTTAGCATACAGAAATATGGACTGAAAAGTAGATTTTGATGTTTTTTCAATAGATAATTTTTACTGTTTTGATGAAGATTCTGATTGCATTTTTAATTTTGTTTAAATGTTGCTTCCATGTAAGTCTGGTGTCAATATGATGTCCAAGGATTTTACGAAAGAGTTTACAGAGTTTCGGAAAATTTGGGTTGAGTTAAATTGGTTGAAGAAAATATGAGACGTTGAGAATGAATATTTTGGCTCGGGGTTGATTTGGGTTCATTAATAATTTCCATTTTTCAGTCCAAAAAATTAAAATCATTTTCTAGAAAGTACGAATTAAATTTTTCCCCAATATTGCGAAGATAGAATAGCGAAGAGTATTGTTAGCGGGTAGAAATCATTGTATGCATTTGTTGTTGGGGATATCTCTGTGAATTGTGTAGGCTTTAGCAAATACGTTGTTGCAAGCGTCAAAGGTCGCGGAATGGTGAGAAGAGCCGGTTACTCAGAATACTGCACTGAAGGTAGAGGTGAGTAGATGTAAGACTCAGTTTGTGCTTCGCGTTCTCTCTTGGGATGGTTTCAATCCTTGGCATCTTTACTGCCTTCTCCGTTCTCGACCTCGTCTGTTGAACTCTTATCTATATACGGGCGTTCATCTGAGTGGACAATTCCATATTCTCTCTCCTAAAGATTTACTTTCGTAAGTGTCCTTGTTAAAACATCCAATTAGAGACGAAACCAGCGTTGTTAGAACTAAACTAACAGCAGAACATGAAAAGTTTGCGCTGCATATAAGTGGTTGCACAGAAATTGACAAACAGTAGCCACATCGGAATAACACACACACACA